>SZWC01016732.1:30449-43960 GCA_023375785.1 Penium margaritaceum
TGTGTGTGTGTGTGTGTGTGTGTGTGTGTGTGTGCACGCGCGTGCAAATGCACGCTAGCTTGTGTGTCTGTAGGCTTGACCTACGCACAAATAGTTTGTGATCATTGCACACTGTTGTAGGTGTTTTTAGCACGTCGTTGGGATTGTTCTCCGCCACCCTAGGCTGGTGGTGTGTGTGAGGAGAATAGGTGTTTATGTGTCATGGCTATCCTCTTGCCTGATCCACGGATCTGTGTAGTTCTTGCCTCCACTTCGTCATCACTGCCAAAAAAGAAATCTGACCAAAAGAGCCCTTAAAGAAGGAGAGAAAGGGCCAACCAACAAAAAAATCAGCTGACCAAAGGGTGGAAGGCCCATTGTCCATCTTCAAAGGAGGAGACCGGAGCAGAGGAGTGGGGGCGAAGTCGAGGGTTTGTTGTGCGGGGCGTCAAGTGCGTTTGCTGTTGATCGTGGTGCGTTTGTGATCTGTGATTGTCGTGACCCCGCTCCGACAAAGTGAGGGCGGGAGGAGTGAAAGTTTGTCAAAAACCCACCGTAGGCAGTGGGCTGTGCCGTTGTTCCATTTACCCCGCAGTCGTGATCTTATGGTCATCCCAGAGGTGTCGGCAGGCACACCCTTGGGTAGTTGATCATCTCAGTTGTGTAGATGCTTGCGTCACACCGCAGTGAAGTGATTTTCTTTGTGAAGCATCCTGTGTTAGTTCTTTTGTGTTTTTCATTATGGATCGTAGACCGTTGTGGCGGGGGTCTCGTCCCTCCCCTTACCGCAGCGTTGCGTCTGTAGGAGGTAGTGGATACGAAGAGGAGAGAGCTCCTGTGCCTGAGATAGGAACAGTTGAGGAGGATGAGGGGGTCCCTCAACCAGTAGCAACAGCATTAACAGAGCAGTTGTATCGTCTATCCCTTGACAAGCCAGTACAAGAAGTAAGGGAGGAAGGAGAGAAGCAGCAAAAATCGCAGCAACAACAGCAGGAAGAGGTCGATAGTTAGAAAGAGCAGTCAGGAGAGGGCCGGGGCTCTGCCCGACCTGTTGCAGACATGGCCGCCCCGTTTGTCACATTGTTGGGCGAGCCAGAGGGTTACAACGGAGATTCTAATGGAGCAGTCATGTGGGCGGAGAGGGTGCAGACCCTCTTGGCCTTGAGTTTCCATGATATAGAAGAGGATCTGAAGATGGCCTACGTGAAGAGTTACCTACGGGGTGCCGCAAAGGACTGGGCATCGCGTACGAACTTCGCCGACATGCAAGACTTCTGGATGCGCTTTTCCGACAGGTTCAAGCCAAGAGAAGAGGATGTGACAGCTCGGAACCTCCGTATGCTGGACCGGCTGCAAAGGGGTGAGAGGCAGAGTGCCCGGGAGCTGGCCGATCAGGCTCGTCACCTGGTGGCTGCAATGCCCACCTACCCGGAGACGAAGTTGGTCGACCACTTCCTCTCGGCGCTCGACCTAGCAACAAGGTCTGCAGTCATGCCGACACAACCACGGAACCTGGACAACTGCATCCAAGCAGTCGAGTGGTACAAGAACCACAGAGGAGGAGAGCAAGGCAACCACAGAGCAGGTCGTGCGCAGCTGAACGTACAGGCCCCGCCATTTCAACCAACTGGTGGGCTGGGACAAGGGTTACAGCTACCTGCCCAGCAGCAGCAGCCGGCACAGGCAACATCGCAGTAGCGGATTTGGGATGATGTACAATGATTGGTGGCAAAAGTGGAGCACATGAAGCTGCAGTTGGCCCGGGTGCAGCCACAAGGGCTCCCAGCCCAATTACACCCAAGGCAGCCCAGCGTGCTTGGAGGACCACTGCCATATCAACGTCGAGAGCCGCTGATCTGTCACAGGTGCCGAAGAGAGGGCCACTATGCACGCAACTGCCCGAATGGGGCCCAAATGCAGCAGCAGCAACAGCAGTAGCAACATCAGCAGCAGCCGCAACAGCAACAGCAGTAGCAGGTGCCCCCATTGAACTACACAGGGGTCAAGGAGATGTCGCCCGCTGTGCGTATAATCGCTGGTCTCCCACCAGCAGGAGGAGGACCACACGGTTGTGCGTCACACTATGCTGGCTCAAAGGAGCCCTTGCCAGCAGCTTGCATCATCAGTCGACTTGGAGGAGCAACAGTCACGGCCGCAAAAACAGCAGCAGAGGCCCGTGCTATGCAACAGGTCAGGCCGCACGTGTGCAACGAAGGCGAATCAACATTGCGAATGCAGACGCACGCAGCAGCAAAGGCGGTCACTCCATCCTATCCTGCTGTTTCCCGGGACCAGCTGCCCACGAAACCTGTACGGGGGGATATTCCGTTCATCCTGGAGTAGGCGCGAGCCATTCAAGCCGGGCGGGTGCAGCCAGGGGCAAAGCACCCACTCCGTGACCGTCAGGTCCGGAATGAACGTGGCGCGTATCAGGGCGGAGCGCCTGCGGTGGCACGCACCTCAGTGGTGGAGCAGCTGAAGAACACTCCGGTGAAGATCAGTGTGTGGAACTATCTCTTGGATTGCTCAGGAGCAAGGGATGAGGTGGTGGATCTGTTGATGGGAGAGTCGAGTGGGGCTACCGAAGGTGAGCGTGATGGTGCAGGAGCGACAGCAGGCGTGATGGCAGCCGCGGTGGGTGCAGAAGACGAGGAGATGAGAGAGGGAGCGGAGCGTGAGTGCAAAGGCAAGAATCGAGTGTTGGAGGCCACAGAAGAGGAAGATGGCGAAGTAGCAGAGGTGGCCGCGGCAGTGGCAGCAGTAGAGGGAGTCATTGCAGCTGAGAAGCTGAGAGCAAAAGAGCGTGTAGCGGCAGAAGCAATGGTTGTGGGGAGAAAGGCTCCTATATTCTCGGTATGCCTCACGACAGTGTCCATCGGGCGACACGAGTTTAAGTCGATCGTCAACTCTGGAGCGAGCACCACCACGCTCTCCCAAATGGTGGTGAGAATCGTGGGGCTAGTGAATGTGGTGGAGCCAAGCAATGTGCGGTTCCAGATGTCGAACGGCGGGGAGAATAGGCCGTGGGGGATGGTGAAAGGAGTGCCAATCAAGGTTGGACCCTTGAGCATTGATGTGGACGTGGCTGTCACAGCAGCCATGAGCTACGACTTGCTGCTGGGGAACGATTGGCTTTACCTTGCAAAGGCTGTGATGGACCAGGACAAGAAGGACTTGCGCTTCCACCTGTCACCGACAGAGGTGGCTGCAGTGCCACTCAAGTGTGGCATCATCCAATGAAAGCCACGCTCCTCCGACCAGCCGCAGATGGCGACATTCCGCGCTCCAGCACCGCTGGCATTGGTGGAGGCCGGCATTGCGTGCAACCTCCAGGAGCAGTTTGCGGGTCGTGGAGGGCAGCAGATGATGTCGCAGCACGAGGCAGCCCCACAGCAGCAGTTAGTGATGGTACGCGTGGAGGATGGCTTGGTGGCGAGATTTCAACAGCAGGAAGGGACCGCTGCTGTAAGGGAGACAGGAACCTGTGCAACAGAGGAACGGGTGTGCACGTACCTGGAGCCCACAGTAGAGGAGCAGCAGGAGCCCGAGCTGCAAGAGTTGTACGCTATCACTGCGTGTACCCCGGGCTATTACCAGTCCCCCTTTTTCTTAAGGGCCGAGCAAAATGTCACCCGTGTGATTCGCGCAAGGAGACGGAGGATGAAAGCAGCAGGCGCGGGGTATCATGCGCAAGGTCACAAGAAAGTGTGTCCACATGCATCCTCACGACCCATTGCCTTGTTTGCAGGATTATCTGTGGGAGAAGGGGAGGCGACGATAATGGTGTTCACGATGCAGAGGGCTGCAGGAGATTGAGCTGCAGCATCAGTTGATGATGCAGAGACTGCTGTGGCCGCAGTAGAAGATGGAGCTACAGCAGCAGCTGATGGTACAGAGGCCGCTAGGGCCACAGCAGGAGATGGAGTTGCAGCAACAGCTGAGGTAGCTGAGGTCACTGAGGCCGCTGGGGTCGGGGCAGGAGGTGGAGCTGTGATGGCAGCTGATGTTACTCAGATCGTGGCGGCCGCGGTGATCAAGGGAGGTTCACCAGCATGCAGAATGGCAGGAATCACGGAGGCCATAGTGGCTGTTGGAGTTGCTGATGAGGCGGTGGGAGTGCCAGAAGTTGAGAGAGTCAGGGCAGCGACAACGGCAAATGCGGTACCAGTAGCAACAGCGACGGCAATGGCAAGGGGAGGACTAGCCCCAATCGTGAACCATCCCCAGGTCCACAAGTTGCGACGCGTGGTGGCGAAGAGAGGCATGCCCAGGTGCCCTCCCAGTGGGAGAGCACACGTCCCACTGGGCGCAGGAGCAGCAGTGACGGGTGTGGCAGCTGCAACAACAGTAGCGACGACTATAAAATCGTGTGTAGTGGTGGCAGTTGCAGATACATCACTTGCTGCAGTGGAAGCGGTGGCGCCAAATACAGGCAAGGAGGAAGCAACACATGTGTCTGATGCAGCGGCAGCTACGGTGTGAGGGAGGAATGCAGCAGGGATAGTAGGCTTGGCTTGCACAGCAGCAGGAGAGTCACAGGGGGCAGCTGTGGTTGGAGCGGCCGCTGAGGTCACAGGATTGGTTGCACTGACAGGGGCGGTCGCTGTGGCCACAGGAGCAGGAGTGCTAGCTGAGGCAGCCGTAGTAGTGGGAGGAGCTTGTGAGGTGGCTGGAGTGGCCGCTTTGGCCACAGGAGCGGATGAAGTGGCAGGAGTGGCTGATGAGGTTACAACAGTAGAGGTGTCAGCAGGATCGGCAGATGTGGTGGCAGCAGCAGGCATGCTAGCAGACGCATCCATTGCTGTCACAACATCGAGGGTGGAAACTACAATGGCAGGAGAGATATCGGTGGCAGCAGATGTGGGAGCAGGAGAGGTGGCAGTTGCAATGACAGATGGCGTGTCGGAGGAGCAGAGCGATGAGCAGCAGAGGCCGTCCCAGGGTACAGGTTATCACAGGGAGAGGCAGACATTCGAGGAGGGGCATCGTGCGAGGGAGATCACGAGGACGGTAGATCGGCGTACGAGGTTTTACGATCAAGACCACCCATATGAGGGTGATTTTGTAGAGGCAATGGACTTTGCAAGGACTGTGTACGAAGAAACAAAATTCAACCTGTGACGGATGGGGCTCACAACAAGCAGTCAGGTCCAGTGTGAGGCGCAGCGGATGCACCAAGAGTTTCAGAGTGATCCACGATATGAGCATTTCTGTGTGGGAGCCTACCATGCTGTGGTGGCTGAGCTCACATACATCATTGAGATGCAACCGCAGGATCAAGGAGAGCGCCTCTCAGCATCACGGCGAGTGCAGGCATTGGGACCGGAAGAGAACGAGGAAGGAGAGTCGCAGCAGGATGAGGGGCGGAGCGACTACACCACGCTCCTTGCTGCTGTCGCTCGGCACGAGGTCCAAAAAATTGATTGAGGGCATGACGGCTTTGTCGTGTCCCAAGCCTTCCGTAGGTACGTGAGGAATGAGGAGGGTGAGCTGTTGAGGAGGTGCGCAGAAGCAGTGGGGTGAGCCTTGGAGGGGATGACTGGCCTGGTCTCACCTGAGACGTGGAACGCTCTTATAGCAGCAGGCTTGAGCTCTACGGATTGGCACGAGGACTCACATGAGACAGGAGAGAGGGTGTCACAAGCTCAGGGGAGTGATTTGGAGGATGAGCAGCAGAGCAGCATGCAGCAAAGCGGCAAGCACCAGAACATCGCGCAGATGAGAGACGAGTAACAGAGCAATCAGTAGCAAGGCAACATGCAGCAGAGCAACGAGCGGGCGAGCAAAACGTGGAAGGGTGATGAGGATCAAAGTGGCAGACATATGCATGGGGAGAAGATGGAAGGAACTTGCCATGGTATCCAGCCCCACTAGGAGGACGATGATGAAGCAGGCAGTGGGGGAGTGTCTGGGGGTGGTGGAAGAGAAGCGGAGAGGATGGTGCGGACAGCTGGGGGGCAAGCAACACGTGGAGCAGACGGGGGTGCGGTCGGAGGGGTTGAGGAGAACGAGGCTGAGATGGAGGAGCAAGTCTATGAGCAGGATATGACGCAACTTGCAGAAAAGCATGCTGCAGGAGTGAGGCGTGTGTGGAAGTTGGGGGTGCGGCTGCAGAAAATCCACAGCAAGCAGCAAACAGAGGGAGTCACTCAGCGTGGCAAGATATTTCAATCACTGGTGCTGGCAGCACTCCACCGCGAACAGTTGCTGACAGAGGAGGGGGTCTGATGGTACGGTATGAAGCTGCAGAAGAGCATGATGAAGGACGTGGGACTGGAACCCTTATCGGTAGAGGGTGTAGCCTTTTATGTAGTTTTGGAGGAGGTGGCTCTGGTGATGAGGGTGACAAACGCAGCTGTGGAGAACCGGGCAGAGTGGGTACAAATTGACAGGCGGCGGGTGGGTTTGGATGAGATTCCTGAGGCGATCGCGCTGTTTGGGAGCGGTGACATACAGATCTTTCAGCAGGTGGCACGGCACGAGCTGGAGCAGAGGAAGGGATTGGGGAGTAGTGTTGACCAGGCCTTGGATCTGCAATGGGCGATGTACCTCCACTCTTTTGATGACGTGCAGTAGTTCATTGTGAAGGTTTGTGAAGGTTTGCAGAACATGGGGCGGCTGGTGAGCGAGGAGACGTGGGCTCTACTTGAACGAGTCATGAGCCAAGGGCTGCGCAATCATGGCTTGGCCCGTGAGGAGTCCCCCCCCTTCACAAGCATTGCCGCAGATGGTTTCAAGGGTGATGGAGGATGAGGAGGATGAGGATATGGGAGTTGGAGGAGGAGACATGCAGGCAGCATCAGTGCAGGAAGTGGAGCATCAGGGCGGTTTCGGACATGTGGTGGAGGTGATTGGGGGAGAGGGAAGCGCAGATTACAAGGAGGATTTTGCAGGGGGGCGCAAGCACTATGAGAAGGAGATGGATACTATCCTGGGAGGGGGTGCAGCAGAGGAGAGAATGGGGGGTGCAGCAGACGCAGGGGCAGGAAAAGATTGCGCAGCAAAAGCAGACGGCGCAGGAGCAGGGGAGAGAGGGGCGGAACCAGCTGCTCCCATCGAGGTGACAGTGGATGGGCAGCTGGTACAGATCCTACTCTCTGCGCAGCTGACTGAGCAGCAGCACAATGACCTCCAGTAGCTTTGCGCCCAGCACGCTCACATCTTCAGCTCCACCCCAGAGCGCATCGGTGACTGCGGCGTCGACTTCATCATCGACACAGGTGATTCTCCACCCATTTCCACTCGCCCCTTCAGGATGTCTCCAAAGGAAAAAGAAGTGTTGGATGTGGAGATACAGGCTTGGCTAGATCAGGGTGTGATCAGACCTAGTGCTAGTCCATGGACCTTTCCCGTGGTAATGGTGCCGAAAAAAGATGGAAGATTTCGTGTGTGCATTGATTACCGGGCGCTGAACAAAAGGACGATAGCTGATGCGTACCCACTTCTCCCGATCGATGACATCATCAATGCAGTGGGTGGGTGTAGAGTATACAGTACGCTGGACGCCAATGCGATGTACCATGCAATCAGGATGGACCCAGGTAGCATAGAGAAGACAGCCTTTGTCACTCACAGGGGTCTGTATGAGTTTGTCAGGCTGCCCTTTGGCCTTAAGAATGCACCAGCGGCTTTCCAACGCGTCATCAACAGGGTGCTTCACGGGATCGAGTGTGCCGTGCCCTACCTGGATGACATCATCATCTTCTCGCGTGACTGGGATAGCCACATCCGTGATCTAGAGCGGGTGTTTTCAAGGATTGCAGCAGCAGGGCTGGTGCTGAAGGCGTCTAAGTGCCTTTTGGCAGCGGACCAGGTGCTGTACCTAGGCCACGTGGTCGATGCTCATGGCGTGTCGCCTGACCCCCAGAAGGTAGCAGCCATCGCAGGGATCTCCACCCCTATTACACCAATGGAGGTGCGGTCCTTCGTGGGCCTTGCCAGCTACTACCGCCGGTTTGTCAAGGACTTTGCCATAATTGCACGGCCTCTCCATGAGCTGACCCGGCTGTGGCAAGAGTTTTTCTGGACAGACGAGTGCCAGGGGGCACTCGAGCAGCTGAAGGAGGCGCTCATGAACGCGCCAATCTTGGTGTCTCCAGACTTTGATAAGCCGTTTATCGTCCAGACAGATTTCAGCTACGTTGGTATGGGAGCAGTGTTGGCGCAAAAGGACATTGAGAAGCGGGAGCGTGTGGTGTGTTATGCGAGCAGGACGCTGGTAGGCGGCGAGGTGAACTATGCGCCTGTGGAGAGGGAGTGCCTCGCAGTCGTGTGGGCTGTGCAGTACTTCCACCCCTACCTGTACGGCAGCAAGTTCATCCTCGAGACGGATCACTATGCTCTGGAGTGGCTTCACTCAATGAAGAACCCGACGAGGAAGCTGGTGCGGTGGGCCATCCTACTACAGGAGTACCAGTTTGAGGTGTGGTACCGCAAGGGGACAGCAGCAGCAAACGTGGATGCGCTGTCGCGTTTGCCGCTCCTGGCTGCGGAGCAGCCACTCGCATGTGAGGGGGAGGTTGAGACGGGGTACCCTCTCATGGGGAACTTCATGATGCAAGCGGCAGCAGCGGAAGAAGGAGCATATGGGCAGCAGGAGGAAACAGAAGCAGCGATGCAGGATGCACAAGGGAATGAGGAGCCAAAGGAGGTTGAGGGCAGTCGGCCAGTGCAGCAGGAAGTTGAGATGAGCAGAGTGCAGCAAGAAGTTGAGGCGAGCAGAGTGCAGCAGGAAGCAGAGGCGAGGGAACGTGCAGCAGGGGCAGCAACCAAGGGGATGGAGTGGGCAACAGAGGAACAAGTCGGGAGCCAGAATGTGGACCCTCACGCAATTTTTTTGACAACCATCTCAACACGGCGTGGCAGGAGGACGAGAAGGAGAAGGCATTTGATGTCACCCATGACATCAACCTCCTCCTCTTTCTCAAGAAAGGTGACGTGAGTGTGACATGGAGCGACAAGGAGAAGTGGCGGGTGCGAGCCAGGGTACAGCGTTTCAGCATGGAAGGAGACCAGCTGATGCGGCTGCCCACCGGCCGGCACCCCGCGCGCAAGGTGCCACCTGTGAGGGAGCGCGAGGAGATCGTGTTCAATGCTCACAAGATGGGCCACTACGGAGTGGAGAGGACAGCAAGCATGGTGAGCGCCAACTTCTACTGGGCGGGGATCCTTCGCACAGTCAAGAACGTTGTGCTCTCCTGTCAGGCGTGCCTATTCACCAAGGCTACCTTCACCCTCAAGACGCCGCTGCAGCCAGTCCCGGTGGTGGGGCCATGGCACAGGCTGGTCGTGGACCTCACCAAGTTGCCGCCAACTTTGAGTGGAAACCAGTGGGTGGTCGTGGCCATCGACCACTTCACCAAGCGGGTGGAGGTGAGGGCACTGCCGCGAAAGAAGGCTGCATTGGTCGCTGATTTCCTAATGGAGGACGTGATCTGCAGGCATGGTGCGCCAAAGGTGGCTCACTTTGACCATGGAGGAGAGCTTCACAAGGAGGTGAAGGTGTTGCTGCAGGTGTGGGACGTCTACATCGAGCTCTCGACACCGGAGCATCCACAGTCATATGGGCTGGTGGAGCGCTTCAACCGCACGTTGAAGGCAGCACTTGCCAAGACGGCATCGCTGCATGGCATGGAGTGGGACCGGGTGCTCCATCTCGTGGCAGCATGGTGCAGGTTCGCGGTGCAGTCTTCCACCAAGTTCAGCCCGTTCTACCTGACGTACGCACGCGAGCCGCGGCTGAGCTTGCTGGGAGAGCAGACCTTTGGGGAGGTGCAACTCGGGGAAGCAACGAAGCAGCAGGTGATAGATTATGTGGTGGAGCGCGCAGCAGATGTGAGGGCCACCATCTCACAGGTGTGGCAGAACTGTGACAGGGCAGCAGCAACACAGAGAAGGCAATACGATGCGAGGAGGGGAGTACCATCAGAGAAATTGAAGGAGGAGATTGGAGACCTGGTGCTGTGGAACTCTTCACCAGGAGGAGGACGCATGAAGCGCAAGAACTGCGTACAAGGGCTCTGGATTGTGGACGAGGTGTACGACGACGGCTGGGTAAAGTTGATCGGGCAAGACCCCAATGGTTGCTTTGCCACTAGCTTAGAGAATGTGTACCTCATCGGCGGTCCAGATGCGCAATATCGGTGGATCAGTTCCATCGTGCTGAGTGAGTCAATGTGGGAGAAGTTGAAGAGCTGGAGGAAGCGGACAGCGCTGAGTGCGGGAAAGTGCCAAGAGAAGCAGCAGCAACAGCAGCAGGGGGCAGGTGAATGTGAAGATGAGAGTGACGATGAGATCGAGCAGTTCCCCCTCCGGAGGTATCTTTCATCTGCCACAGCTGCACACCTAGCAAGAAAGAAGTCACAGGTGGCAGCAGGGAACCCTCTTGAGGAGCAGCAAGTCCAGGGAGGAAATGCATCAGCTGGCGCTAACACCAACTGCGGGAAGCAGGCAAATGGGCGCGGAGGTTCAGGCCAAGGAACTACCATCAGTCGTAGATGTGATAACTACTGAGGCACCACAGGTGGTCGGAGGCAAGGATGCCGGCGCAGAAGAGACACGTGGAGGAGTGGAAGTTGCAGCAGCAGCAGCAATGCTGGCACCAGCAGCAATCGTGCTAACAGCAGCAACAGTCGCACTCACAACAGTAGCAGCAATGGTGGAGACAACTACGCCATCAGTCTCGGCAACAGAGGCATCAGATGAAGCAAAGACGACGGGGCAGGCAGTAACAGTGGTGGCGACAACAGAGGCGCTGATGCCAGCGACTGTAACACAAGAGACAGTAGCTGCAACGCCGGCCATTGCGGGGCTCGGAGTGAGTGTGGAAGCAGCAGCAGGATTGACCACAGTGGTAGTCACAGGGCTAGCAACAGCAGGGTCATCAACCGGAGCAATCCCCGGAGAGGAAGGGGTGGATGGCAGGTGACGAAAGGAAAGCGAACCGAGAAGGAGAGTATCAAGGTAGCAGAGAAGACCACGGCTGCTAGAAAGGGCAAGAGAAAGGCGCTAGCCACCCTGGGTGCGGGCACGATCGGTGCTCCGACACCACTGTGAGATAATGGGTATGGGAGTGTCTACCGGAGGGCATCCCAGAGGGGAAGCGACATGGAGGAGGAGAAGAGCTAAAAGGGGCATCTGATAGACCTGGGTTTTGATGCAAGGAAACCCTTAAGGTGCCGATGCTTTTCCCCAAAAAAAGATGGGTAGTCCCCTGGAGGCTATAGGAACTACCCACTACTTTTCTTTGTAAGGGACTAGGATTGCTAGTGTGCTCATGAGCTGCAGTATATCTCCCTTGTGAAGGGAGGTTACAGCTGTAACCAGACAATGTGACAAAGAAAACAAAAATGAATAGCATCGCGTGGTGGGGCCTGGGCAGCTCTGCATGAGCGGACACCGCGAGGGCCGACACCGCGAGGGCAGGCGGGCAGGAGGCGTTTACATCGTGACAAGGAAAGGAGCTGGGCGCGAAAGGACGCGCACGACAAGAAAAAGAGAAAATGAGAGGCGACGAAGCACATTCGGTGGGAGCCACGCGAAGGATTTGGCCGACAACGATATAGCGCACGGATTATTCTGCGGACTGCCCCAAGGATTCCACCTTGATGCAAGAACATGCTGCCCCAAGACCTGGAATTATAGCGTATTCTCCATGATGCCTATGAATATGCTTCTAAGCGCCAAGATGCCACACAATATGCCCCTAAGCACCCTAGAATCTACCAAAGTGCATTTTTGGCTGAGTGTAAGACCAGAAAAACATTTTTTGGGTGAGAACTAGGCTTGAGGGTGTGTGAGTGGGGTGGGGAGGCTTGGAGACTATATGAGGATCACCCTTTCATTTTTGTAGCTCTCCTCGACATATTAACAAAGTGTTGTTGAATTTTCGTGAAAAGTCTATATCTTTCCAAGCCCTGTCAGTGCCTCATACATATTCCCTAGAGGTTGTCAATGGGTACTAAGCACTCCGGCGTGTGCCAAAGCACTGAAACTCTGTAGGAAAATGGTTCTAGTGCCTGGATCCAATTGAGGATGGGCTAGAACTGAGGGAATTATGCAACGGACAGCACAAGACTGGAGGCCCAGAGGACCAGATCGCACCAGCCACTGAGGCGAGCGTGGTGGACGAGCGTGAGACGGCGAGAGAGCGCCGGGCAGTCAAGTCCTGCCAGAAGCTGCAGAAAGTGAGTGTGGACGATTGGCGTGGGGTTTGAGTGGGCAGGTGTAGGTCTGTTGGGTGAGGCTAGGATTGGGGGTGGTCGTGACGAGGACGACAAGATGCGTGAGACTGATGACGAGGATGGTGCGGCGCATGAGACCGGCGACGAGGCGTACGAAGCGGAAGGTGAGGGCGCGTGACGGGGTTACATGCTAGCATTATCAAGCGACAGGGAGGTGAGCGTGCTTCTGATCTAACCTACTATTCTAGTATTCTGTCTCAGGGCAAGGATGGGCTCACTTGGGGTAAGTCAAGGTGAGATCGTGGGTTGCATTGAAAGTGCTGGACCAGAGGAAGTCCTGTTGAGGTACAAGGGTCTGGTCCCAAGGGAAGCAAGGAAGGTGGGAAAGAGGTTGCTGACGTACAATGACTGGAAGGACTGTCGGCTAATTTATTGATTCTTGGTGTCAGTAGGTTCATGTTGAGAGGAGTGGTGTATTTCCTATCTTTTCAACTCTACACGCCTTCGTTGGGGGTGCTGGGTGGGTTGGGTTCCACGGACCATGCACATTTCCTTTCCAATGCACATCTGTGTGTTGTTGCTTTGTGCACTTTCCCTATCTACGAATCTGGGGGCTAATGCAAATGCACTGCACTCGTACTGTGTGCTGCAAACAGAGACCCAGATTGGAGCAAAAATTTAAATAAAAAAAATTGGTTATGTGTTTTTGCAAGGTGCGTGTTTTTTGGTTACAGCCTCATCCACACAATGTGGATAAGGCGAGGCAAAAATGCGAATAGGGCAGAGTCGAGCCGACCAGTTACTGTTTTTTGGCCACGACCTTTCAGCACCTACAGCTCATTCTAGAAAACCACAATACAAACAACCAGGAAAGGAAGCCCATGTATGGAAGATAAAGATACATATATAGATATTGGTGAAGAGATACATGTACATCTAGATGTAGATGTATCTATACATTATAACTGATAGAGATATAGACATGCATGTAGATATAGATACAGATCTAAGTATAGATCTAGATATAGAGATAGATAAAGATATAGATATAGATATAGATAAAGATATAGGTATAGATATAGATGTACATATAGATATAGATATAGATATAGACATAGATATAGATATAGATATAGATATAGATATAGATATATATATATATAGATATAGATGTAGATATAGATATAGATATAGATATAGATATAGATATAGATATAGATATAGATATAGATATAGATAAAGATATAGATATAGATATAGATATAGATATAGATATAGATATAGATATGGATATAGATATAGATATAGATATAGATATATATATAGATATAGATATAGATATAGATATAG
>SZWC01016733.1:10363-33228 GCA_023375785.1 Penium margaritaceum
CAACTCTGGCACAACTCTGGCACAACTGTGGCACAACTTTGGCACAACTCTGGCACAACTCTGGCGCAACTTTAGCAAAGCTGTGCCACAACTCAGGCACAACTCTGGAACAACTCTAGCGCAACTCTGGCACAACGCTGGCAAAGCTGTGGCACAACTCAGGAACAACTCTGACACCACTCTGGCGCAACTCTGGCACAACGCTGGCACGACTCTGGCACAAATCTGGCACAACTATGGCACAACTCTGGCCAAACTATGGCACAACTCTGGAAAACGTCTGGCACAAGTTTGGCAAAACTCAGGTACAACTCCGGCACAACTCTGGCACATCTATGGCACCACTTTTGCAGACCTCTGGCACAAGTCTGGTAAATCTCTGGCACAACTCTGGCACAACTCTGGCACGACTTTGGCACGACTCTGGCACAACTCTGGCACAAATCTGGCACAACTCTCGCACAAATCTGGCAAGACCCTGGCACAACTCTCGCACAAATCTAACAGAACTCTGGCACAACTGTGGCATAACGCTGGCACAACT
Organism: Penium margaritaceum; assembly: GCA_023375785.1. NCBI lineage: Eukaryota > Viridiplantae > Streptophyta > Zygnematophyceae > Desmidiales > Peniaceae > Penium > Penium margaritaceum. Next base: position 10,908 of record SZWC01016733.1, read on the forward strand.
CTAGCACAACTTTGGCACAAATCTGGCACAACTCTGGCACAACTCTGGCACAACTCCAGCACAGCTCTTGCACAATTGGCACAATTCTGGCACAAATCTGGCAGAACACTGGCAGAACTCTGGCACAACTCTGGCACATCTCTGGCACAACTGTGGCACAACTATGGCACAACTCTGGTACAACTCTGGCATAACCCAGGAATAACTCCGGCAAAACTCTTGCACAACTCTGGCACCCCTCTGGCACAAATCTGCCACAACTCTGGCACCACTCGGGCACAACTCTGGCACAAGCATGGCACAACTCTGGAACAACTCTGGCACAAATATGGCACAACTATGGCACAACTCTGGCACAACCATGGCACAACTCAAGCATACCTATGGCACTACTCTGGCAGTATTCTGGCACATTTCTCGCACATCTCTGGCACAACAGTGGAACAACTCTGGCACAACTCTGGCACAACTGTGGCACAACTCTGGCACAATTCTAGTACGACTCTGGAACCACTCTGGCACAACAGGGGTACAACACTTGCACAACTCTGGAAATTTCTACCACACCTCTGGCACAAGTCTGGCACAACTCTGGAACAACTCTGGCACAAATCTGGCACAAATCTGGCACAACTCTGGCACAACTCTGGCACAACTCTGGCACAACTCTGGTACAACTCTGGCACGACTCTGGCACAAGTCTGGCACAGCTCTGGCACAACTCTGGCAAAACTCTGGCACAGCTTTGGAAAAACTCTGGAAAACCTATTGCACAAATCTAGAAAAAATCTGGCACAAGCCCGGCACAAGTCAGGAACAGCTCTGGAAAAACTCTAGCACATCTCTCGCACAATTCTGGCACAACTCAGCCAGGACTCTGGCATGACTCTGGCACAACCCTGGCACAAATCTGGCACAACTCTAGCACAACTCTGGAAAAACTCTGGCACGACTATGGCACAACTCTGGCCCAACTCTGGCACAACTCTGGCACAACTCTCGCACAACTCCGGCACAACTCTTGCACAACTATGGCACAACTCTGGTACAACTTTGGCACAACTCTGGTACAACTCTGTCATAACTCTGGAACAATTTCGGCACAACTCTGGCAAAACTCCGGCACAACTGGCACAACTCTCGCACAACTCTGGCACAACTCCGGCACAACTCTTGCACAATTGGCACAAATCTTGCACAACTCTGGCAAACCTCTCGCACAACTCTGCCACAACTCTTGCACAACTCTGGCACAACTCTGGCACAACGCTGGCACGACTATTGCACAACTCTGCCACAGATCTGGCACAACTCTGGCACAACTATAGCACAACTCAAGCATACATACGGTACAACTCTGGTGCAAATCTGGCACACCTCCGGAAACATCTAGCACAGGTCTGGCACAACTCTCGCACAGCTCTGGCACAACTCTGGCACAACTGTGGCACAACTCTGGCACACCCCTGGCACAACTCGGGCACAACTCTGGTACAACTATGGCACAACTGTGGCACAACTTTGGCACAACTCTGGCACAACTCTGTCACAACTCTGGCAAAACTCTGGGAAAGCCGTGGCACAACTCTGGCACAACTCTGGCACAACTCTGGCACAACTCTGGCACAACTCTTTCACAACTCTGTTACAACTCTGGCACAACCATAGCACAACTCTGGCACAACTCTGGCACAACTCTGGCACAACTGTGGCACAACTCTGGCACAACTCTGGCACAACTCTTTCACAACTCTGTTACAACTCTGGCACAACCATAGCACAACTCTGGCACAACTCTGGCATAACTCTGGCACAACTCTGGCACAACTCTGGCACATCTCTGGCACATCTCTGGCACAACTGTGGCACAACTATGGCACAACTCTGGCATAACCCAGGAACAACTCCAGCAAACTCTGGCAAAAATCTGGATCGCCTCTGGCACAAATCTGGCACAACTCTGGCACCACTCTGACACAACTCTGGCACAACCATGGCACAACTCAGACACACTTCTGGCATAACTCTGGCACAACTCTGGCACAACACTGGCACAACTCTGGTACAACTCTGGAACAAATCTGGCACAAATATGGCACAACTATGGCACAACACTGGCACAACCATGGCACAAATTAAGCATACCTATGGTACAACTCTGGCACAATTCTGGCACAGCTCTGGCACAACTCTGTCACAACTGTGGCACAACTCTGGCACAACTCTGGCATGACTCTGGCACAACTCTGGAACAACTCTGGCACAACTCTCGCACAACTCTTGAAGAACTCTTGCACAACTCTGGCACAGCTCTGGCACAACTCTGGCACCACTCTGGCACAACTCTGGCATAACTCTGGCACAACGCTTGCCCAACTCGGGCACAACTCCGGCACAACTCCGGCACAACTCTGGCACAACCCTGGCATAACTATGTCACAACTCTGGCACAACTCTGGCACAAGTGTGGCACAATGGTGGCACGAATCTGGCACAACTCTGGCACAGCTCTGGCACAACTTTGCAACAACTCTGGCACAGGTCTGGCACAACTCTGGAAAAACGATGGCACAACTCTGGAAAAACTCTGGCACAATTCCTGCACAAGTCAGGGACAGCTCTGGCACATCTCTGGCACATCTCTGTCACAACTCTGGCACAACTCTGGCACATCTCTGGCACAACTCTGGCACAAATCTGGCACGACTCTGGCATGACTCTGGCACAACTCTGGCACAAATCTGGCACAACTCTCGCACAACTCTGGAACAACTCTGGCACGACTATGGCACAACTCTGACCCACCTCTGGCACAACTCTGGCACAACTCTGGCACAATTCCGGCACAACTCTGGCACAACTATGGCACAACTCTGGTACAACTTTGGCACAACTCAGGCACAACTCTGGCACAACTCTGGCACAACTCTCGCACAACTCTGGCACAACTCTCGCACAACTCTGGCACAACTCTCGCACAACTCTGGCACAACTCTCGCACAACTCTGGCACAACTCTCGCACAACTCTGGCACAACTCTCGCACAACTCTGGCACAACTCTCGCACAACTCTGGCACAACTCTCGCACAACTCTGGCACAACTCTCGCACAACTCTGGCACAACTCTCGCACAACTCTGGCACAACTCTCGCACAACTCTGGCACAACTCTCGCACAACTCTGGCACAACTCTCGCACAACTCTGGCACAACTCTCGCACAACTCTGGCACAACTCTCGCACAACTCTGGCACAACTCTCGCACAACTCTGGCACAACTCTCGCACAACTCTGGCACAACTCTGGCACATCTCTGGCACAGCTCTGTCGCAACTCTAGCACAATTCTGGCACAGCTGTGGCACAACTCTGGCACAACTCTGGCACAACTCTGGCACGACTATGGCACAACTATGGCACAGCTCTGGCACAACTTTGGCACAACTATGGCACAACCCAAGCATACACATGGTACAACTCTGGTACAAATCTGGCACAACTCTGGCAATGTCTAGCACAACTCTGGCACAACTCTTGCACAGCTCTGGCACAACTCTAGAACAACTCTGGCACAACTCTGGCACAACTTTGGCACAACTTTGGCACAACTCTGGCACAACTCTGGCACAACTCTGGCACAACTCTGGTACAAGTATGGCACAACTCTGGCACAACTCTAGCACAACTCTGGCACAACTCTGTCACAACTCTGGCACAACTCTGGCAAAGCTGTGGCACAACTCTAGCATAACTCTGGCACAACTCTGGTACAACTCTGGCACAACGCTGGTGTTGAAATGGTGTGCACCTTGTCCACTGCGTAGCTGGCTAGCTGCATGTATAGACAAGGCATGCACTACTCTATGGAGCACGTCCCCTTGGTCTGTTCTGAGATGGGCCAGGAATGCACTGCCCATGATGGGTATGTTCCCTGGGGATCATCCTAGGAATCGTACCTTTTGCATCCTAGTTGGAATAGGCATTGGAGTTTTAAATGATGGGTTGCGGTTTCAAACCCCTGCTGCATTTTTCTTTGTAGTCCAAACTCGGACAGGAAGCTTCTAGGAAGCTTACTAGAGCCTGCCTTGTGGATGACACTTGGCGGTCTAAGGACGCGCCAAGTAGGACTGTAGGTTGAGGTTGGATCCAGTGGAGCCACTACAAGCAAAAGCATTAGCAAATCTCTACAAGTATAAAAGCCCGTACCCTGCATGCATCCATTTATAGTTCTTGCCTTTGAGACTCCTCACAGAGTGCCAAATTAAAGGTAGACACTAAAGACCAACATGCGGACTTGGTGAGGTTGCAAACAAAACGAGCCTAAAGTGTGGATCCCTCATTCGAGGGTGATATGTTATCTTGGTTGCAATACCAAGAGCGGTTGGCGGCCTCCCATGTCGGGACCCGTTTTCTAGACCGTTGCTATCCGGCGCACTGACAAAGGGTTATGGGCCCACACTTTTGGTTCTTAGGCACGCTTCCAAGACCGACTAGCACGTGGTCTTGCAGGGCGCACAGGTACAACAGGGACACAAATATCGGACAGTTCCATCTGCTCCATTGTCTCCATCGGCTTCATCACGTAGGGTGCACGCACGTGGCGGACTAGGGGACGAAGAACAGCTCTGTCCATGTTGGAAAAGACCCTCGAGCCCAACGGGATTAAGCTCTACCCCTTTTTAGAAGGTGGTATGACCCCGAGTCCGTTCTCTCACGACGTTACCATCGCCTTGGGCGATCGTCAGCGGGAGGGGTATGCAACGGAACCAGCTGCACCTTTGACAACGTACGTAGTCAGCAACCTCATCGACCTCATTGGCCTCAACGAAGCAGAGTAGTAGTGAAGCAGAGAAGACGAGCAACCGCCAAAAATGGCGGATCCGACTCAAGCCCGCCTTGAGGCGGGTATGTCCAAATTCATGGGAATAGGTTTTCCCTTGTGGAAATGGCAGTTTGAGATTGTCATGAACGTGCGTGGCTACCTCGACATCCTAAAGGGACCGAGACAGCACCCGTCGATGCGACGGTGATAACGCATGCGACTGACCTTGCAGCATGGACGATGGAGAACAACATGGCTCTCACCATACTTGTGACGTCCATCAATGAGACTCAAGACTCCCACATCACAGGATGCACGTTGGCTGCTGAGGCCTACGCAAAACTCTCACGCGTGCATCAATCAAATGCCCTAGCAAATTGACTCTTTATCTTCCAAAGGTTGATGTTGATGAGGGTGAGCGAAGGAGAATCGATACCCACATTTTTGCAGTCGTTCGACAACGTACTGCGGATGGAATGGAATCTCGACTCCTACATGCGTACCATGATCCTTTTGATGGCATTGCCGGAAAGCTAGGGGTCCTTGATCANGGCTGCTGAGGCCTACGCAAAACTCTCACGCGTGCATCAATCAAATGCCCTAGCAAATTGACTCTTTATCTTCCAAAGGTTGATGTTGATGAGGGTGAGCGAAGGAGAATCGATACCCACATTTTTGCAGTCGTTCGACAACGTACTGCGGATGGAATGGAATCTCGACTCCTACATGCGTACCATGATCCTTTTGATGGCATTGCCGGAAAGCTAGGGGTCCTTGATCATCGTACCTGGCGGTTGGAAGGAGGCAGATCTGACGTATGAGGCCGTCGCCGAACACGTTCGCAACGAGTCCATGCGACACAGTGGCAGTGAGGCAAACATCTCAGCCCATGCCTCTCGCTTCGGTGGACAAGGTACAAGCTCTCGCTCCAGTCAAGGCAACAGCGAACATGGTGGCGGTGGAGGGAAAGGCAATAGTAGCGGGAGGAGTTCCAAGAAGCCTGGCAACTGTCACAACTATGGCAAGGCTGGGCACTGGGCTAGGGACCCTTGTAGTCCCAAGAAAGAAGGTGGGAACAAAGGTGGGAAGGATAAGAAGGAGCTCACCAATATGATGGCTAGAAGATTTTCCATGAAGGGAGCAGCGATCCTTAGGCCTGGGGCATTCACCCTTGACTTGGGCACCAACCACCACTCATCAAAAGAGAAGGGTGGATTTGTCTCCATGGCCGAATCTGTCATCCGCATCAAGTGTACAAACGACGGCGTCGTCCAAGCCATGGGCGAAGGGAACAAGGTGATCACGTTCAACGTGAACGGTGCGGAGAAGGTGGTCAACCTTGAAAAGGTGGTGTACATGCCCTCCTTTGCAGCCAACTTGTTGTCAGTCTCAAAAATCACCGACAACAACATGACAGTGGTGTTCACCAACAAGGAAGTCGTGGCCCTCAAAAACGAGGACATCTAGATTTTGTATACCAAGACGACCTCATGCTTCAAGTTCCAAGATTCGACGGCCTCTACTTGTTTCAAACCAAAGTCACCAAGGCGTCGGATGAGGAACTCGCATGTGTCACCAAGACAGTGGCACTGGAGCCAAAGGATGCACCACCGGCGACCGTTGCAGCCGCCACATCAACCAAGGACACTGACGTTGAGTTGTGGCACCGGCGATTTGGCCACGTGGCCAACAGCACGCTGCAGAAGATACAGGAGCAAGAGGTAGTCTGCGGAATGGAAGGGTATACCATGAAGCACGGCAAAGGGTGTACATTGTGTGAACCATGCCTCCAAGCGAAGGCAAAGAAGAAGTCGTTTGGGAGGGGAGGTAAACGAGCAGAGCATGTCTTGGAACTGATACAAAATGACGTGTGTGGACCCTTCCGCACACCATCTAACAGAAGAAGCAAGTACTTCTTGACCTTCATTGACGACCACAGCCGCAAGTTGTGGATCTACATCCTCAAAACAAAGGGAGGGGTCAAGGAGAAACTCCTCAAGTTGGTCACCATGGTAGAGCGGCAAACATCCAAGAAAGTGAAGACGCTCCAAAGTGACAACGGGGGTGAGTACGAAGCATGCAATCCTTGGCTCAAGCATCATGGCATCCGCCATGAGAAAACCACCCCTTACAACCCCCAAAGCAACCATGTGGCCGAGAGGATGAACCAGACCCTGCTCGGCATGGTGTGAAGCATGCACTTTGACGCCAAGCTCCCACCTCGCTTTTGGGCATAAGCAGCAACAACGGCCTGCTACCTCTTGAACCTCACACCAGCAAGCACCTTGCGGAAGCATGGAAAGGAGCAGGACAAGCACCTGAAGACCCCACAGGAAGCATGGTTGTGAAAGAAACCCAACGCATCTCATCTGAAGGTGTGAACCGGGCGCTATGTGCTAGCCTCAACCGGATGGTGTAGGCACCAACCGGCGGCAACGGCGACCAAGGGGAGGCCGGTGCACACCAACCCGGCGTTGCGGAAGCGTATGATTGTCTTGGGGGAGCACGGGAACACGTGTGGTACAGTGGGAGTAAACTGTACTTGTTATTCAAGTGTCAACATACAAGACTATATGTACATGATGACACATCCTACGCGACCCAAGATCGCCGAGTCGTGTGCGGCCCCGTACAGGCCTGGGATGAGCATTATTGCCTTAGCATCACGTAGCTCATCTTCCCAGCTTTCCAACGCACCAAGAATCGTATCATTCTGTGGAGGAACGGCCGAGATATGGCCGTTTCCATGAACCACGGTAATCTGCCGCTGGCAGCACCACTAGCGGCGGTGACGGCCAGCCGAAGTGCCCTTTCTGGTAATAACACACCGGGGTGCCATTCCAAAGCGCCCTTGGCCCTCAATGATCCTTGACTTATTGAATATCCGGGCCCCAAGGTGCTCTTTGGCTTTGTTGGGTCTTCCGAGGGTCGAGCCTCAGTCTTTGGGGATGATTTCCCGTCACCTTTTTCCCCTCGGCCGGTCCAACCTTTGGCCGGGCGTATCTTCCTGAATTCTTGATGGATCAACCCCGTTCTTGGGTCGATCTCGCATGGTTTTTCCTGTAGATTCCAAATCCACAGTCATCTTGTACATTCAAGGAAGCCACAATCCGTAATCAGTGCCGTTGGCACTGCTCGGCTTACACTACACCCCCCTTTAGGAGCGAGCCGTCCCGGTTCGCTCCTGATAGTCCCGGAGGATGGCATTCACCCCACCAACATTGAAGTTGCGGGCCGGCTCCCATGAGTTGTGGGCTGTGTCGTAGCCCCTCCACTTGACCAGGTACTCCCATCCACGGCCACGACGACGGTGGTCAAGGATGGCCTCCACCTCAAACTCCTGCTCGCCCTCGATCACCACTGGAGGGGGAGGCTCACAACTGCGGCCAGGAAAATGCTCAGTCGGATCATGGCAGAGCTTGAGTTTGGAGATGTGGAACACGTCGTGGACTGGTATGGAAGGCGGGAGAGCCAACCGTGCCACCACGGGTGTCCGCATTTCAAGCACCTCGAACGGACCAAGCCATCGGGGTTTTAATTTGTCCGACCGGACCACGCGAAGCTTGACATGCGCGCTGTTGAGAAGCACGCGATCACCGACCTTGAGCGTTGCATCCACGCGTCGGCGGTCCGCTTGCACTTTCTGCTGCTCTTGTGCCTGCTTTAATGCATGTCGCGTCGCCGCCCAAATCTGCTTGAAGTCGTGTGCGGTAGAATCCACCGCGGCCAGGTTGCTTGCGACATGCAAACTGAGGGGCGTGGCGGGCACCGTCCCGTTCATCACCTCAAATGGCGCCTTGCCGGTGGAGGCGGACGTGGCAGAGTTGTACGCCAGTTCAGCGACCGGCAATCGCTGGTCCCACGCCGTCTCGTCCAGATCACCCACTGTATGGAGGAGCTGCTCCAGCGTCTGGTTCGTCCGCTCCGTTTGCCCGTCAGTTTGGGGATGAAAACTGGTTGACAGCTGCACCTTGCTGCCGTACCGCTCCATGAGTTCTCGCCAGAACTTGCTTGTGAAACGCGGGTCACGGTCGCTCACAATGGACCGCGGCATGCCATGAAGACGCACCACGTGTTCAAGGAACAGCCGAGCCGTGCCTTCCGCGCTCACCGTATCACGCGTCGCAATGAAGTGCGACATCTTGCTGAAGCGATCCACCACCACCAACACCGCATTGTGGCCTGCCGCTGTCGTGGGCAAACCCGTGATGAAATCCATGGAGATGTCCTGCCACGGCTGCTCCGGGATGGGCAAGGGTTGGAGGAGACCCGGGGTCTTTGTCCTCCTCGCCTTGTGGCGTTGGCATAAGTCACAACTCCGGCAGAATCAGCCACCTCCGACGACATGGTTGGCCACCAAAAGAAGCGAGCCACCGTCTTCAATGTTTTGTCGACGGAGAAGTGACCACTCGGGCCACTGTCATGGCATTCCTCCAAAATCAGCTGCCGAAGCGCGGGCACCGCGGGAACCACCACCTGTTGCGTGCCGCGCCGTCGCCAATACGGCGCCTCAAAGAAAAATCTCCGAGCGTCGTACTCCCCATGCGCCTCGTATCCCTCCGTGAAGAGCTTCACAAAGAAAGCATCCTCGTGGATGGTGAGAGACGCGACCCGCATCATCAGGTCCGGTCGCCTTGAGAGTGTGTCGGCTGGGTTGATGCGACCCGGCCGGTACACGATCTCGTAGTCAAAGTGCGACTCGAGGTACTCCACCCAACGCGCTTGCCGCCGACTCAGGTTCGGCTGCGTCTTGAAGTACTTCAACGCGTGGTGGTCGCTGTAGACCGTGCACTTCCGCGCCTCGAGGTAGCACTGCCAGTTCTTGAAGGCTGCGACCACGGCGAGCATCTCCTTGTCATGGGTGGCGTAGTTCAGCTCCGCCCCGCGCAACTTGCGCGAGTAGTAGGCGACCGACTGCGACCCGTTGCCAAAGTCCTGCAAAAGGATTCCACCAATGGCCAGGTCCGATGCATCCGTCGCCATTTCAAACTCACGGCCGCTGTCGGCCAAGTGCAAGGCCGGCGCGGAGGTCAGAGCCCTTTTGAGATTCTCAAAGGCTTCTTGTTCGCTGAATCCCCAACTCCAGTCGCGATCCTTGCGAGTGAGGCTGGAGAGTGGCGCTGACACTCCCGCATAGCCAAGGATAAACCTGCGGTAATAGTTGCAAAAACCAAGGAACACTTGCACATGGTGCACACTACGCAACTTCGGCCACTCTTGCACGGCCGACACTTTGCGCGGGTCCATGGCAATCTGTCCATTGCCAATTATGTGTCCAAGGAATTCAACTTTCCTCACCGTGAACTCACACTTCGAGAGTTTTGCAAAAAATTTCTCCTTCCTCAAAATCTCGAGGACCTTCTTCACATGCTCCGCATGCTTCGCCGCCGTCCTGCTATACACCAAGATGTCGTCGAGGTACACCACCACGAAGTCATCCGAGTATGGCCTGAAGATGTTGTTCATCGCCGCCATGAAGGTGGCCGGTGCATTGGTCAACGCGAAAGGCATCACGAGGAACTCGTAGTGACCATAGCGGGTACGGAAGGCCGTCTTTTCCACATCATCTGCTGCGATGCAGATCTGGTGGTAGCCGGAACGGAGGTCGATCTTTGTGAAGAAGCGAGCCGCACGGAGCTGGTCGAAAAGCTCCTCAGCTCGTGGAAGCGGGTACCGGTTCTTGATGGTCAACTCGTTCAACGCCCGGTAGTCCACGCACATGCGCATCTCCCCTATCTTTTTCTGCACAAACAAGACAGGTGCAGCGTAAGGAGACGAGGAGGGGCGGATGAAGCCCTGCTCCTTCATCTCGGTCAGCTGCTTCTTGATCTCCTGTAGTTGCGCGTCGCTCATGCGGTACGTTGCACGAACAGGCGGGCGCGCTCCAGGTTTGAGGTCGATGCGATGGTCCACGTCCCGCTTTGGTGGCAGACCCGCCGGGAGGGTGTCGGGGAACACGTCCTCAAACTCCGTACACACCTTCTGAAGCCCCTCGGGCACCGCGGCAAACTTGCCTTGGGCCCCCGGCTGCTCACGAGTCGCCCCATGCGCCACAGCATTCGCCACGTCCTCTGGTTCGTCGAAATCGTCCTCCACATCTCGCACGAACGCCAGAAAAATCTGCTCCTTTGTTCGAATCGCGCGCTTGAGCTACACCAAGTTCAGCATCATAGGCGCCGATTCCTCCTTGCGAGGCAGCGACTACTGCGGCGCTTCCTCCTCGCAAGTCTCCTCCTCCGCGGCCTCTTCCTCGGACCACGTAGGCAGGGGATACTCCTTGTCTCCGAGCTTGACTGAGACGGTGCGCACCTCCCAATTGACGACGGGATTGTACTTGTGGAGGAAGTCACGACCGAGGATGACATCGTAATCCTTCATCGGGCACACCCGGTATACGGTCATTATGCGAAGCTTCCCCACGCGAATGGAGAGGAGACGGGCCAGGTACCCCACTTCAATCGTGCCGTCCACTTGGTTAGCGGTCCGCTTCTTGCTCATGAGCGCAAGGCCCCACTTCCGAGCACACTCCATGCTCACAAAACTGTGGCTCGTGCCACAATCCAGCAGGCTCCCCACCTTCCCCTTGACGCCTTTCACTCGCGCCTCCAAGAGAAGTGCGGGCTGCTCCACCTCATACCCCGCGTCCCATGCCTTGACCTCGGAAACCCCCTTAATTACCGCAAGGCGTTCGGGTGGGCGGTCAACTGGCGGTTTGGGCTGAGAAGAGCTAGGAGTAATGCCATCTACTCCCGGTTCTCCTCGTTTCCCGACTTTTTTGTTGCTTTATCTGCTTCCTTCGTGGCTTGCTTCCCCTTCCCTTGCCGCTTACCCTTGCCGTCGCCCTTTTTTGGACTCCGGCAGTCACGCGCAATGTGGCCAGGCTTGCCACAGTTGTAGCAAGTGCGCTGTTGCAACACTCCGATCTCCATGGGCGTGACGTCGCTCTCGGCCCGCTTGCCATAACCACCACCAAAAGAGTTGTGGCTGTTGGCATGAGCCTGTTGTACGCGCGAATTGTACCGTTCGGGTGCTGCAATCATTGCCGACAGGTCGTCGTTGAGGTCGTGCATCACCGTCACAGCGCGGGCGTCGTTCTTGAGGCCGTTGCTGTAGTGGAAGCACAATTCGTGGGAGTCAAAGCCACAGTTGGCGACAATCTCATGAAACCTGCGGGTGTATTCGGCGACGCCGCCAGTTTGGCGAAGCCGACGCAGCTTGGCACGCGCGTTGTTCCTCACGTCACCCATGGTGAAGCGCTTGATGAACGCCTCCGTGAACTCCTTCCACAAGGTCGGCCATTTCAGGGTAGGGCCGCCACTGCTGCACGTTGGAGCCGATGGGGTTGAGATTCCGGTCGCGGCCGCAATGCCGGCGACCATTGCTGCTCCACTGCCGTGTGGATTGGACCGCATCACATCGGCCCACCAATCCAACGATGCCCCTCTCAATAGGGTCACGGCATAGTCGCGGCGCGCCTCGTACCTTGAGGCATCCACGCCGATGGCGGTGAAGTACAATTCCAGTTTGAGTATCCAAGCGTGCGGAGCTGGTCCATCCTTCTTCGATGGGTCGAATGGCTCCGGCTTGGGCGGGCTCGGGACGCCCACCGCAGGTAAGTTTGCGGTGGCAACTACCACTGATGTTGGCACTGGACGCTTCGCGAGCTCTTCATTGAGGTACGCAATTTGCTTCTCCAACAAGTCCATCTTGGCCTGCATGTCGGCGAGCAACTTCTGCAGCGCTGCGGCTGCTGTCACTTTGCCTTGCGCGTCAAACCCCGCAGCCAATGAGGACGAGCCGGATGAAGTCATCTTTGTGTCCGGTACAACTTCTTCCTCAACGGGTCCTCCGGTTACCGCCTTGTCACCGGAGTGCGTGGTTGGCCTTGGGCACGGATCCACCAAGGAGGCGAGATGCGTGCTGGTCTACGCTGACCAGGAGAGGTTGCCACGTAAATGATTGTGCCCTTGAGCCAAGGGTGGCTCTGATACCAAGTGTGAACCGGGCGATGTGTGCTAGCCTCAACCGGATGGTGTAGGCACCAACCGGCTGCAACGGCGACCAAGGGGAGGCCGGTGCACACCAACCCGGCGTTGCGGAAGCGTATGATCGTCTTGGGGGAGCACGGGAACACGTGTGGCACAGTGGGAGTAAACTGTACTTGTTATTCAAGTGTCAACATACAAGACTATATGTACATGATGACACATCCTAGGCGACCCGAGATCGCCGAGTCGTGTACGGCCCCGTACAGGCCTAGGATGAGCATTATTGCCTTAGCATCACGTAGCTCATTTTCCCAGATTTCCAACGCACCAAGAATCGCATCATTCCGTGGAGGAACGGCCGAGATATGGCCGTTTCCATGAACCACGGTAATCTGCCGCTGGCAGCACCACTAGCGGCGGTGACGGCCGCCCGAAGCGCCCTTTCTGGTAATAACACACCGGGGCGCCATTCCAAAGCACCCTTGGCCCTCAATGATCCTTGACTCATTGACTATCCGGGCCCGAAGGTGCGCTTCGGCTTTGTTGGGTCTTCCGAGGGTCGAGCCTCAGTCTTTGGGGATGATTTCCCGTCACCTTTTTCCCCTCGGCCGGTCCAACCTTTGGCCGGGCGTATCTTCCTGAATTCTTGATGGATCGACCCCGTTCTTGGGTCGATCTCGCATGGTTTTTCCTATAGATTCCAAATCCACAATCATCTTGTACATTCAAGGAAGCCACAAGCCATAATGAGTGCCGTTGGCACTGCCCGGCTTACAGAAGGTGTTCGAGTCAACTGCATGGGTGAAGATCCGGTCGGGAGAAGGTGGAGGCAAGCTTGATGCACGTTCCAAGAAGTACGTCATGGTTGGGTACGACACGTCACACAAAGCCTATCGGCTTCAGGACCAGGCAGCAGGCAAGCTCGTGAGCGGCCGCGACGTCGTGTTCGACGAACGCACCCTTGGAAAAGAAGAGCTATTGGACCCAATCTTCGCTCCCAAAGCGGGAGAGTGGATAGTGTTACTTGAGTCCGGAGACCAAGCACCCGACAACTGGCTCGCTTTGCCAGCAGGTGGTGGGAATGGAAGAGTAGCTGCAGAGGATGAAGCAGCATCTGACATGGACGCAGATACCGAGGCGTCCGGGGCTTCGGAGTCTGACTTGGAGTCTGATGATCAGTCTGACGACGACCACAATGACGACGATAAACCACCACCTGTGGAAGCACCAGCACCAAAGCAAGAAGTCGCACCACTACCCCAGTGCAGTTTGCGACCAAAAAAAGCATCTTTGTGGTATGAGGATGATTGGACTGGCCTTAGCTGGTCATGCATGGCTCTGGGAGAGCCACTCACAGTGACGGAGGCGATGAATGGCCCGGATGCGGCCAAGTGGAAGGAGGCAGTGGACTGCGAGCTCGCGTCCATTGCCGAGAATGGCACGTGGGTACTCATGGATAGACCCAACAAGGCCCACGTGGTGGGATCCAAGTGGGTCCTCCGAGTGAAGAAGAAGCAAGACAGCAGCATCGACAAGTTCAAGACAAGGGTAGTGGCTAAGGGGTTCTCTCAACGTCCGGGCTCCGAGTACGATGAGATGTTCGCGCCCATCATGACCTTTGCCTCCATCCACTCTCTCCTTGGCGTTGCAGCCACAAAGAACCTGGAGATACACCAGATGGACGTCAGGACAGCTTTTCTTTATGGGAAGCTTGACAAGGAAGTGCTGATGGAGGTGCCCGAAGGAGTCAATGCTCCCAAGGGCAATGTGTGCAAGTTGGTGAAAGTGCTCTACGGGCTGAAACAGGCCCCAAGGATGTGGTTCAAAGAGATGGACGGTTTCATGACCGGTCTCCCCTTCGCGCATTGCCAAAATGACCCGAGCATGTATGTGCTTGCTGATGGGAGAGGGCTGATGCTGGTTGTGCTGTATGTGGATGCTCTGATTATCTGCTCGTCTTCGTTTGAGCTACTGGATGAGCTGGAGTCTGACCTCAGCAAAAGGTTCAAGATGAAGGACATTGGTCCTCTCGAGTACTACCTCAGGATTGCCATCCACCGCAATAGAGCAGCAGGCACCATCGAACTCAACGAAATCAAATGCATCGGTGAGGTACTAAAGCCCTTTTGCATGGAAGACTGAAAACCTGTTGGCACCCCAATGACGACAGATACGAAGTTGAAGGCCTCCATGTCGCCAAGCAATGAAGTAGAACAAAGGAAGATGCAAGACATCACCTACCAGTCCGCCGTGGGTAGCATCATGTACGCCATGGTAGGGACTTGTCCGGACATCTGCTGTGTTGTGGGACAAGTGAGCAGAGTCGTGGCCAACCCAGGGCCACAACATTGGCAGGCAATCAAGCACATCTTGTGCTACCTACAGAAGACACATAACATGGGCCTTGTCCTTGGAGGCCAAGAAGGTACAGACCCCATTTGCTTGAACTACGACACCGACGCCGACTAGGGAGGAAATCTTGACGACCGGAAATCCAACTCTGGATACGTGTGCATCTTGAATGGCGCTGCCATCTCATGGGCCAATAGGAAGCACGATTGTGTTTCTGTGTCCACGGCTGAGGCAGGGTACGTTGCTCTGTCTGAGTTGTGCAAGGAGAATCAGTGGCTGCATAGCCTGCTTGGCGAAATGAGAGTGCCACAGAAGGATGCCACGGTCGTACACGTGGACAACATGAGTTCCATCTCGATGGCTAAAGATGAGATCATATCCCGGCGAAAAAAGCACATCGACATATGTTACCACTACTCACGTGACCTGGTCATGAAGAACTTGGTGGACTTGAAGCACTCCAGAACCAACACCATCCTTGTTCATTGTATGACCAAGCCGCTAGAGAGCGACTTCCACTATGCAAGCATTCGTGGATTCGGCATGAGGAGTGCGGTAGAGGAAGGGTGAGCCCCAAGGTATTGATGGAGCCGAGTGAGCGACAGATGGATGGAGGTGCAAGGGAGAGATTTGTTGAAATGGTTTACACCTTGTCCACTGCGTAGCTGGCTAGCTGCACATACAGAAAAGGCATGCACTGCTCCATGGATTACGTCCCCTTGGAATAATCTTAGATGGGCCAGGAATGCACTGCCCATGATGGGTATGTCCCCTTGGGATCATCATAGGAATCATACCTTTTGCGGCCTACTTGGAATAGGCACCGGAGTTTCAAACGATGGGTCGCGGGTTTAAACCCCGCGACGGCCGCATTTTTCTTTGTGGCCCCAATTGAGACAGGAAGCTTCTAGGAAGCTTACTAGAGCCTGCCTTGAGGATGACACTTCGCAATCTAAGCACGCGCCAAGTAGGACTGTAGGTTGAGGTTGGCTCCAGTGGAGCCACTACAAGCAGAAGCATTAGATAAGATCAGCAAGTATAAATGCATGTACCCTCCATGCATCCATTTACAGTTCTTGCCTTTGAGAATCCTCACAAAGTGTCCAACCAAAGGTAGACACTAAAGATCAACATGATGACTTCGTGAGATAGCAAACCAAATGAACCTTAGGTGTGGATCCCTCGTTTGAGGGTGATATGATCTCTTGGTTGCAATACCAAGAGCGGTTGGCGGCCTCCCATGGCGGGACCCGTTTTCAAGACCGTTGCTATCCAGTCCATTGACAGCTGGGACGACTCTGGCACAACTCTGGCATAGCTGTGGCACTACTCCGGTACAACTCTGGCACAACGCTGGCACAACTCTGGCAAAACTATGGCACAACTCTGGAAAACGTCTCGCACAAGTCTGGCACAACTCAGGCACAACTCCGGCACAACTCTAGTACATCTCCGGCACAACTCTGACAGAACACTAGCACAACTCTGGTACAACTCTAGCACAACTCTGGCACAACTCAGGCACGACTTTGGCATGACTCTCGCACAACTCTAGCACAACTCTGGCACAACTCTGGCACAACTCTGGCACAAATCTGGCACGACTCAAGCACAACTCTGGCACAAATCTAGCACAACTCTGGCACAAGTATGGCACAATGCGAGCACAACTCTGGCATAACTTTGGAACAACTGTGGCACAACTCCAGCACAACTCTGGCACAACTCCGGCACGACTCTTGCACAATTGGCAAAAATCTGGCACAAATCTGGCACAACTGTGGCACAACTCTGGCACAACTCTGGCACAACCATAGCAAAACTCTGGCACAACTCTGGCACAACTCTAGCACAACTCTGGCACATCTCTGGGACAACTCTGGCACCACTCTGGCACACCTCTGGCACAACTCTGGCACACCTCTAGCACAACTCTGGCACAACTCTAGCACAACTCTGGCACATCTCTGGGACAACTCTGGCACCACTCTGGCACACCTCTGGCACAACTCTGGCACACCTCTAGCACAACTCTGGCACAACTCTAGCACAACTCTGGCACATCTCTGGGACAACTCTGGCACCACTCTGGCACACCTCTGGCACAACTCTGGCACACCTCTAGCACAACTCTGGCACAACTCTAGCACAACTCTGGCACATCTCTGGGACAACTCTGGCACCACTCTGGCACACCTCTGGCACAACTCTGGCACACCTCTAGCACAACTCTGGCACAACTCTAGCACAACTCTGGCACATCTCTGGGACAACTCTGGCACCACTCTGGCACACCTCTGGCACAACTCTGGCACACCTCTAGCACAACTCTGGCACAACTCTAGCACAACTCTGGCACATCTCTGGGACAACTCTGGCACCACTCTGGCACACCTCTGGCACAACTCTGGCACACCTCTAGCACAACTCTGGCACAACTCTAGCACAACTCTGGCACATCTCTGGGACAACTCTGGCACCACTCTGGCACACCTCTGGCACAACTCTGGCACACCTCTAGCACAACTCTGGCACAACTCTAGCACAACTCTGGCACATCTCTGGGACAACTCTGGCACCACTCTGGCACACCTCTGGCACAACTCTGGCACACCTCTAGCACAACTCTGGCACAACTCTAGCACAACTCTGGCACATCTCTGGGACAACTCTGGCACCACTCTGGCACACCTCTGGCACAACTCTGGCACACCTCTAGCACAACTCTGGCACAACTCTAGCACAACTCTGGCACATCTCTGGGACAACTCTGGCACCACTCTGGCACACCTCTGGCACAACTCTGGCACACCTCTAGCACAACTCTGGCACAACTCTAGCACAACTCTGGCACATCTCTGGGACAACTCTGGCACCACTCTGGCACACCTCTGGCACAACTCTGGCACACCTCTAGCACAACTCTGGCACAACTCTAGCACAACTCTGGCACATCTCTGGGACAACTCTGGCACCACTCTGGCACACCTCTGGCACAACTCTGGCACACCTCTAGCACAACTCTGGCACAACTCTAGCACAACTCTGGCACATCTCTGGGACAACTCTGGCACCACTCTGGCACACCTCTGGCACAACTCTGGCACACCTCTAGCACAACTCTGGCACAACTCTAGCACAACTCTGGCACATCTCTGGGACAACTCTGGCACCACTCTGGCACACCTCTGGCACAACTCTGGCACACCTCTAGCACAACTCTGGCACAACTCTAGCACAACTCTGGCACATCTCTGGGACAACTCTGGCACCACTCTGGCACACCTCTGGCACAACTCTGGCACACCTCTAGCACAACTCTGGCACAACTCTAGCACAACTCTGGCACATCTCTGGGACAACTCTGGCACCACTCTGGCACACCTCTGGCACAACTCTGGCACACCTCTAGCACAACTCTGGCACAACTCTAGCACAACTCTGGCACATCTCTGGGACAACTCTGGCACCACTCTGGCACACCTCTGGCACAACTCTGGCACACCTCTAGCACAACTCTGGCACAACTCTAGCACAACTCTGGCACATCTCTGGGACAACTCTGGCACCACTCTGGCACACCTCTGGCACAACTCTGGCACACCTCTAGCACAACTCTGGCACAACTCTAGCACAACTCTGGCACATCTCTGGGACAACTCTGGCACCACTCTGGCACACCTCTGGCACAACTCTGGCACACCTCTAGCACAACTCTGGCACAACTCTAGCACAACTCTGGCACATCTCTGGGACAACTCTGGCACCACTCTGGCACACCTCTGGCACAACTCTGGCACACCTCTAGCACAACTCTGGCACAACTCTAGCACAACTCTGGCACATCTCTGGGACAACTCTGGCACCACTCTGGCACACCTCTGGCACAACTCTGGCACACCTCTAGCACAACTCTGGCACAACTCTAGCACAACTCTGGCACATCTCTGGGACAACTCTGGCACCACTCTGGCACACCTCTGGCACAACTCTGGCACACCTCTAGCACAACTCTGGCACAACTCTAGCACAACTCTGGCACATCTCTGGGACAACTCTGGCACCACTCTGGCACACCTCTGGCACAACTCTGGCACACCTCTAGCACAACTCTGGCACAACTCTAGCACAACTCTGGCACATCTCTGGGACAACTCTGGCACCACTCTGGCACACCTCTGGCACAACTCTGGCACACCTCTAGCACAACTCTGGCACAACTCTAGCACAACTCTGGCACATCTCTGGGACAACTCTGGCACCACTCTGGCACACCTCTGGCACAACTCTGGCACACCTCTAGCACAACTCTGGCACAACTCTAGCACAACTCTGGCACATCTCTGGGACAACTCTGGCACCACTCTGGCACACCTCTGGCACAACTCTGGCACACCTCTAGCACAACTCTGGCACAACTCTAGCACAACTCTGGCACATCTCTGGGACAACTCTGGCACCACTCTGGCACACCTCTGGCACAACTCTGGCACACCTCTAGCACAACTCTGGCACAACTCTAGCACAACTCTGGCACATCTCTGGCACAACTCTGGCATAACTCTGGCACAACTCCGGCACAGCTCCGGCACAACTCTGGCACAACTGGCACAAATGTGGCACGAGTCTGGCACAACTCTGGCACAACTCTGGCATGATTCTGGCACAACTCTAGCACATCTCTAGCACAACTCCGGCACAACTCTGGCACAACTCTAGCACAACTCTGGAACAACTCTGGCATAACTCTGGCACAACCCTGGCACAACTCTGGCACAACTCTAGCACGACTTTGGAACAACTCTGGCACAACTCTAGCACAACTCTGGCACAAATGTTGCACAACGCTGGCACACCTCTGGCACAACTTAGTCACAACTCTGGCACAACTCTGGCACAACTCTGGCACAACTATGGCACATCTTTGGCACATTTGGCACAAATCTGGCACAACTCTAGCACAACTCTGGTACAACACTGGCACAACTCTGGCAATATCTAACACAACTCTGGCACAACTCAGACACAACTCTGCCACAACTCTTCCACAACTCTGCGAAAATTCTGGCACAACTCTGGTGCAAATCTGGAAGAACTCTGGCACAACTTCGGCACAACTCTGGCGCAACTCTTGCACAACTCTGGCACAACTCTGGCATAACTCTGGCACAACTCTTGCACAAATCTGGCACAACTCTCGCACAACTTTGGCACAACTCTGGCACAACTCTGGCACAAATCTGGCACAACTCTGGCACAGCTCTGGCACAACTGTGGCACAAATCTGGCACAACTCTGGCACAAATCTGGCACAACTCTTGCACAACCCTGGCACAACCCTGGCGCAACTCTGAAACAACACTGGCACAACTCTGGCACAACTCTGGCACAACTGTGGCACAACCCTGGAACAATTCTGGCACAACTCTGGCACAACTATTGCACAACTCTGGCACAACTGTGGCACAACTTTGGCACAACTCTGGTAGAACTCTGGCACAACTCTGGAACAACTCTGGGACAACTCTGGCACACCTATTGCACAACTCTTGCACAACTCTGGCACAACTCTGGCACAACTCAGGCACAACTCTGGCAGAACTCTGGCAGAACTCTGGCACAACTCTGGCACAACTCTAGCAAGCCTCTGGTACAACTCTGGCACAACTCTGGCTCAACTCTGGCATAACCGTGGCACAACTCTTGCATAACTCTGGCACAGTACTGGAACAACTCTGGCACAACTCTGGCACAACTCTGGCACAATTCTGGCACAACTCTGGCACAACTATGGCACAACTCTGGTACGACTCTGGCACAACTCTGGCACAATTCTGGCACAACCCTGGCACAACTCTGGCACAACTCTGGCACAGCTCTGGCACAACTCTGGCACAACTCTGGCACAAGTCTTGCACAACTCTGGCGCAACTCTGGCACAACTCCCGCACAACTCTAGCACAACTCTTGCGCAACTCTGGCACAACTCTCGCACAACTCTTGCACAACTCTGGCACAACTCTAGCACAACTCTGGCACAACTCTGGCACAACTCTGGCACAATTCTGGCACAACTCTGGCACAACTATGGCACAACTCTGGTACGACTCTGGCACAACTCTGGCACAATTCTGGCACAACTCTGGAAGACATCTGGCACAACTCTGGCACGAGTCTGGCACAACTCTGGCACAACTCTGGAACAACTTTGGCACATCCCTGGCATAACGCTTGCACAACTCTGGCCAAACTCTGGCACAACTCTGGCACAACTCTGGCACAACTCTGGAACAACTTTGGTACAACGCTGGCATAACTATTGAACAACTCTGGCCCAACACTGGCACAACTCTGGCACAACTCTGGCACAACTCTGGCACAACTCTGGCACAACTCTGGCACAACTCTGGCACAACTCTGGCACAACTCTCGCACAACTCTGGCACAACTCCGGCACAACTCTGGCACAGCTCTGGCTCAACTCTGGCACAACTCCAGCACAAATCTGGGACAACTCTGGCACAACTCTAGCACGACCCTGGCACCCCTCTGGCACAACTCTGGTACAACACTGGCACAACTCTGGCAATATCTACCACAACCCTAACACAACTCTCGCACAACTCTGGCACAACTCTAGCACAACTCTAGAACAACTCTGGCACAACTCTGGCACAACTCTGGCAGAACTCTGGCACAACACTGGCAAAAATCTGGCACAACTCTGGCATAACTCTGGCACAACTCTTGTACAACTCTGGCACAACTCCGGCAGAACTCTGGCACAACTCCGGCACAAATCTGGCACAACTATGTCCCAAGACTAGCACAACTCTGGCACAACTGTGGCACAATGGTGCAACGACTCTGGCACAACTCTGGCACAGCTCTGGCACAACTCTGGCAGAACTCTGGCACAGCTCTGGCACAACTCTGGAAAAAATCTGGCACAAGTCCGGCAAAAGTCAGGGACAACCCTGGCACAACTCTGGCACATCTCTAGGACAACTCTGGCACCACTCTGGCATAACTCTGGCACAACTCTGTAACAACTCTGGCACAACTTTGGCACGACCCTGGCATGACTCTGGCACAACCCTGGCACAAATCTGGCACAACTCTGGCACAACTCTGGCACAACTCTGGCACAACTCTGGCAC
>SZWC01016733.1:33284-44488 GCA_023375785.1 Penium margaritaceum
ACTCTGGCACAACCCTGGCACAACTCTGGCACAACTCTGGCACAACTCTGGCACATCTCTGGCACAACTCTGGCATGACTATGGCTCAACTCTAGCCCAACTCTGGCACAACTATGGCTCAACTCTGGCACAACTCCGGCACAACTCTGGCACAACTATGGCACAACTCTGGTACAACTTTGGCACAACTCTGGCACAACTCGGGCATAACTCTGGCACAACTCTGGCACAGCTCCGGCACAACTCTGGCACAACTGGCACAAATCAGGCACGAGTCTGGCACAACTCTGGCACGATTCTGGCACAACTCTAGCACAACTCCGGCACAACTCTGGCACAACTCTAGCACAACTCTGGAACAACTCTGGCATTACTCTGGCACAACTCTGGCACGACTCTGGCACAACTCTGGCACAACTCTAGCACAACTCTGGCACAAATGTTGCACAACGCTGGCACAACTCTGGCACAACTTTGTCACAACTCTGGCACACCTCTGGCACAACTCTGGCACAACTATGGCACATCTCTGGCACATTTGGCACAAATCTGGCACAACTCTGGCACAACTCTGGTACAACAGTGGCACAACTCTGGCAATATCTAACACACCTCTGGCACCACTCAGACACAACTCTGCCACAACTCTTCCACAACTCTGCCACAACTCTGGCACAGCTCTGGTGCAACTCTGGAAGAACTCTGGCACAACTTTGGCACAACTCTGGCACAACTCTGGCACAAATCTGGCACAACTCTGGCATAACTCTGGCACAACTCTTGCACAAATCTGGCACAACTCTCGCACAACTTTGGCACAACTCTGGCACAACTCTGGCACAAATATGTCACAACTCTGGCACAACTCTGGCACAACTGTGGCACAATGGTGGCACGACTCTGGCACAACTCTGGCAGAGCTCTCGCACAACTCTGGCACAACTCTTGCACAGCTCTGGCACAACTCTGGAAAATCTATGGAACAACTGTGGAAAACCTCTGGCACAAGTCCGGCACAAGTCAGGCACAGCTCTGGCACAATTCTGGCACATCTCTGGCACAACTCTGGCACAACTCTGGCACAACTCTGGCACAACTCTGGCACAACTCTGGCACAACTCTGGCATGACTCTGGCATGACTCTGGCACAACCCTGGCACAAATCTGGCACAACTCCGGCACAACTCTGGCACAACTCTGGCACGACTCTGGTACAACTTTGGCACAACTCTGGCACAACTCTGGCATAACTCTGGCACAACTCTGGCACGACTCTGGCACAACTCTGGCACAACTCTGGCACAGTTCTGGCACAAGTCTGGCACAACTCTGGCACAACTCTGGCACAACCCAGGCATAACTCCGGCACGACTCTGGCACAACTCTGGCACAACTCTGGCACAGTTCTGGCACAAGTCTGGCACAACTCTGGCACAACTCTGGCACAACCCAGGCATAACTCCGGCACGACTCTGGCACAACTCTGGCACAACTCTGGCACAGTTCTGGCACAAGTCTGGCACAACTCTGGCACAACTCTGGCACAACCCAGGCATAACTCCGGCACGACTCTGGCACAACTCTGGCACAACTCTGGCACAGTTCTGGCACAAGTCTGGCACAACTCTGGCACAACTCTGGCACAACCCAGGCATAACTCCGGCACGACTCTGGCACAACTCTGGCACAACTCTGGCACAGTTCTGGCACAAGTCTGGCACAACTCTGGCACAACTCTGGCACAACCCAGGCATAACTCCGGCACGACTCTGGCACAACTCTGGCACAACTCTGGCACAGTTCTGGCACAAGTCTGGCACAACTCTGGCACAACTCTGGCACAACCCAGGCATAACTCCGGCACGACTCTGGCACAACTCTGGCACAACTCTGGCACAGTTCTGGCACAAGTCTGGCACAACTCTGGCACAACTCTGGCACAACCCAGGCATAACTCCGGCACGACTCTGGCACAACTCTGGCACAACTCTGGCACAGTTCTGGCACAAGTCTGGCACAACTCTGGCACAACTCTGGCACAACCCAGGCATAACTCCGGCACGACTCTGGCACAACTCTGGCACAACTCTGGCACAGTTCTGGCACAAGTCTGGCACAACTCTGGCACAACTCTGGCACAACCCAGGCATAACTCCGGCACGACTCTGGCACAACTCTGGCACAACTCTGGCACAGTTCTGGCACAAGTCTGGCACAACTCTGGCACAACTCTGGCACAACCCAGGCATAACTCCGGCACGACTCTGGCACAACTCTGGCACAACTCTGGCACAGTTCTGGCACAAGTCTGGCACAACTCTGGCACAACTCTGGCACAACCCAGGCATAAATCCGGCACGACTCTGGCACAACTCTGGCACATCTCTAGCACAACATTGGCACAACTATACCACAACTCTGGCACAACTATAGCACAACTCTGGCACAACTATGGCACAACTCTGGTACAACTTTGGCACAACTCTGGCACAACTCTGGCATAACTCTAGCAAGGCTCTGGTACAACTCTGGCACAACTCTGGCTCAACTCTCGCACAACCCTGGCACATCTCTGGCATAACTCTGGCACAGCTCTGGCACAACTCTGGCACATCTCTGGCACAATTCAGGCACAACTCTGGCACCACTCTGGCACAACCCTGGCACAACCATGGCACAACTCTGGCTCAACTCTGGCACAACTCTGGCACAACTCTGGCACTACTCTGGCACATGTCTGGCACAACACTGGCACAACTCTGGCACAACTCTGGCACAACACTGGCACAACTCTGGCACAACTCTGGAACAACTCGGGCACAAACCTGGTTCAACTCTGGCATAACTCTGGCACAACTATGGCACAACTCAAGCATGTCTGAATTATAGACTTCGACAGAGGCCACTACTCGGAAATACTGAGTTCTCAATAAAGGTTCAGGTCCAGACCCGAACCAACTTGGCAACGGTCCATCGATCGTTGTGACCATTACAACTAACACCCTAGTCATCCCCTTAGAAAGTGACACTTGTCACCCATATCTGGCTAGCGGAAAGAAGCCGTTGCCTTTTCTATTTTGTCCTGTTGTGGTATATAAACGGAGGATGTTCATTCCCTGCGAGTTAATCAAAACAGTCATATGCTTCCTTTTCGCCTTTGGTTCCGCAGCTTAGCTGCCGTGTCTTCGCTCTGCTCGCTCATTGCTCATTTTGCCCTTGCCATCCACTCTCAGTTCACGACTCCTCGCTCCGTCACTCCAACTCCTTCGCTAAGGTCTCACCAATCCATCACTCTCACTCGGTCTCAATTTTCTCTCGTCCGACTACCTGTCTACCTCACACCTCTGTCTGACACATCTCTTCTGTTCAAAGCTCTTGTGACTAACTCCTAGCGGCGCCTCTCGACTCCCTATTGCTGTCATCTATCTGACGTCCTTCCGCTTACCTCATTGCTTCTGCCTGCTTCTGCCATTACCATCCCCTCTTGCTACATTCTTCTGACATGGTATTAGAGCATCAGGCAACATCACCTGGTGCCTCTTAACCCAGTTGTCCCTTTTCTGCCACAACCGCCGCCCTTCTCTATCGAGCTTTCATCTGCCGCAGTCACCATCTCGTGCCCCTCAGTTCTTTTCCCTTCCGCAGCTACTATCACGCCTCCATCCCAACCTTCATCTCCTGGAGTACCGTCTCAGCTTCATCATCTTCTCCCGTCACCTCATCATTGCAGCACAGCTCCGTCCGCCGTCAGGACATCGGACACCACCATTCTTCCTGCTCATGTTTCGAGCCAACTCGGGGACAAGCCGTCACTCTCCTGACATCCGCAAACGTCTCTGCTCACCTCACGCCTTCTTCTGCTTCAGCCAACCTCCTCTAACTGTCACGACATGAGACACCACCAGTCTCCTGCCCGTCGGTCTCGGGCCAACTGGGAACAAGCCGTCACTCTCTTGAGAGCTGGTTGCAGTGTTGGCCTTGGCCCATCGCCCTTCGATGCCCATCGATGCCCATCGATCCATCGATGGACCCCTATTTGGGGGCATCGATGGGGCCCCTCATGCAAGGGGCACAGAACTGCCCAGAACTACACAGATGCTTTGGGTTTGGGCACATTCACAACATGTATATGGCATTCACACCTTCTACAGAAGTACATTAAAGTCCAGAATGACACAGAGTACCATTATCATTATTTCATCCATTCCATGCACTTTGGCATTGCAATACATAATGCAACAGTCACATTCATATCCTACTATCCACACATGTTCATGTGGCCTTATGTATAATGGTTTGCAAGTGTTAGCACTTGTATGACTTCTCTGCATCCATGTCCACTTCACAGACTACATTGCTTGAATCTCCAAACAAGCACAAGCAAATATTGCAAAGGGGAGTGGAGCAAACATTGCTTGATAGAATGATCCAGGACAAGTGACAAGTGAGTATGACAATGACAATGAGAATGTAAATCTACTTCTACTTCTGCTTGCGCTTCGCTGCCTTCAATGCAGCAGCCCTGATTACTACAGGTGCTACACGCTTCACAGCTGCTGCTTTGGCTGCACGAGGCTTTGCTGTGGCCTTTGCAGCAGGTCCAACTCTGGAGGCTGCAGTGGATCCCTTGCGTTTAGGTGATACTGCAGTATCCTGTATCCCTTTTTCTGTGCCTGGTGTCTCTCCTGCTGCACTGGCAGCAGCTGGCACGTCCTGGACATGTCCACCTTCACACCCTTCACCCTGCCCACCCCCTTCACCTCCCCCACCCCCTCCACCCTGCTTGTTGGTGGCTATCTTGTCTGCTCTCTACTCTCTGCCCTGTCCATGTGCAACTCCCTCATCCTTCTCTTTCTCCCCTTCATCATCATCCTCCTCGTCCCCAGCTCCCTCATCCCTTGGAGCCTTGTTGGATGATGGAGTCACCTGCTCACGGACACGCACAGGCCGGGCATGTGGCAGCCCTGGCAGATCTGTCATGACACGCACGGTTGCCATGACCTCCACAACATCATCTTCTGTTGCTGGAAGCTCCTCGTCCTCCTCTTCTCCCTCATTGTCACTCTCCATGTCATCCTCGGGCTCACTGAGAACCCCTTCCTCTTCCACAATGTCTCCATGGTCCTCACTTGCTTCTGCTTCTTCATCTGCTCCTGCCTCTGCAACTGCTTCTGCTTCAGCTGCTACTGCAAGCCCCGCTGCTGCCCTCTTGCCCCCAGTCCACCCATACTGCTTCCGCAATCGCACGTTGCAGCGAACCAAGAGCTCCAGCGTCTCCACCTTCAGTCTGTTGCCCCTGGCAGTGTGAATCAGCTCGTGCGTTGAAAAAACACGCTCACACTCAGAGGATGCGCATGGCTGAGACAAGACTTTTAGGGCAAGATTGCGTAGCACAGGCAAGTGGCACATGTAGTTCACGTGCCACTCGACCGCTGTCATCGTACCACACTGCACCTTGGCAACAGCTGCAATGGCCTTAGCATTCCGTCGCGGGGTGACCATGGGATCCGTATCTACCATCGTCTGGGCTTTCTGGAATGCCCCAATCTCCTTCATCACCTGGTCCTGGTCATTTTTTGGAACCAGTGCCTCAACAACCATCTGCCAAGCTGCCAAAGTGGTGTTGTCCTGTGATAGGTCATTGCCGAAGTGCTCTGGGTGGAGACGGCGAGCAGCAGCATACAAAGGACAAGACATGTCCTTCGACCACCGTGCCTAAAGCCTGCCAAGCACAAAGTTGACATGATTTTCTGCAACCCTCCGAGGCTTCCTACCCTTCTTCATAGAGAGACTCTTCAGAGACTCAGCACAGTCCAGCAGCCCCTCATAAATCTCACCCACACTCCCACCTGGCTTGTCCGCAACCCTCAGGAGTACAGTCAGTGGCTGCAACAGCTCTTTCAGCTGACGCACCTGAACCCAGAAGACCTTCCTCCTGATAAAGCGCCTCACCTCCCTCTTCCTCGACCGAAAGCTGGCATCGCGGTGAGAACCAATCTGCTTCCACACATCCAGTCCAACAAACATCTCCAACTCCTCACGAAGCTCCAGAAGCCTCTTGTCCATGGAGAAGACCGATGCAAACCGAGTGTCGCACCGGTTCTTCAATACCTTGCCGCCTGTCTTCTCCTTGAGCCACGTCCTCGGCATCACGTTGTTCCTGAAAAAAGCAACAATCTTCTCACACCATCCAATGACACTTGCACCCCACGCAGATTTCCCCACATCCTTCATGATGAGGTCCACATTGTGTGCACAACATCCCTGGAAGAACAGTCGTGGATACTTTTCCCGTAGCTCTGTAAATGCCTTCTTGTTCACGGATGCGTTGTCGCAGATGACAGAAACAACCTTGTCCTCTCCCACCATCTCAATAGCTACCTCGATCATGCAGGCCACGTGGTCTGCGTCCCGGGTCAGTCCACTGGCGTCGCGAGAGAAGAGGTGCACAGAACCCATGGCGTTCACAGCCATGGCATTGTAGATTGGTCTGACCTGCCGGTCAGACCACTCGTCTACGGCTAGACTGCACCCATAAGTGCTCCAACCCTGCTTCAAAGGAGCGTCAACTGCTTCCAGCTCCTTGTCCAGCTTTGGAAGCAGGTCACCCACCACAGTGGACCTTGCAGGCAGCCGGAAAGCAGCAGTGACCTTCTTGGCATTTTTTATGACCTCCATCAGCACTGCCTCACGGCAGAAAGAGATGGGCAGGGCTGAGATGCACATCAACTTGACAACGCTGAGCTGGCACTTTTCGTTGTTGGACCGGTCTGAGTGCTCAATCATCGTAGACTGCCGAAAGCTAGCTGCCTTGTTGATGTCAAAGACGGGAACCTCACCCTGCAAGGTGGTTGTAGCCATTTGCCTTGGCTGCTTCTCTGGTTCCTCATCGTCGCTGTCCACCACCAGCGTCACACCACCCAGTGCAGCCCGGGCCTCCTGTTGCTTCTTCTCCCACAGCTTTAGCCACTGGACAGCCTTGTCCTTTGTGCCCCACTCCGTCCCTTCTCCCTTGTAGAGACTGACTCGGTACTGTTGCCATCCAGCCGGGGGAGGTGGGTACCGCTCCAAACCAAGGGCATCTCGGCACAGGGGAGGAGGGTGAGGGCACTTGGCGACGTTAGGTTTGTTGCATGCAAAATGTACCCGTATGCGGTAACATGTCCCGCCAGTCTTCTTGGCACAAGAGCCGCAGATGAAGCCGGGATTTTTGGCATCCGTGGGGTACGGCTCACAATGCTTGCTCAGCTCTTTTGTGAGAAATTCACCTGTCAGCGGCCGCTTCTTTGGTGGGTTCCACTTCGCTGCGTCGAACAGACTTGAGGCTGCCGAAAGATTAGCAGAACTACCCTGATGCGAGGTGCCTGTCTGCGAGGCCATGCTAGCTGCCCTCAACAGTTAGCCAAAATGGCTAACTGTTTAGGCCAACATCGAAGAGAGAAGTGTTGTGTGACTGCCGCACTTCGGCAGTCACACACGGTGGTCTCTGCCGGGTCGAACTGCCTCGGCGACCCGACGTCGCCAATGTTGACCGGCCAGGATTGCACGGTTGAGATGATCAGTTGGAGCTGCACATCGGACGGGCCAGAGACGGGTATGTTCATGTGCCACGAGGTAACGCATGTCACCATGTTTTGTGTTCATGATCCATGAAGCTGTTTACAGGCAGGACAGACATGACGTGACGTGGACCAAACCACGGTTGCAATTGCATGGTTACACAGTGGGGTATCTTCTGGAAATACGAGGTCATGCATGGATATTATTCACTGTTTGCCATTGGATGATGGGTGATATCACTTGACACATGTCATGTACACATGTCACAATCATAGTTGTTAGAAAAAAAAGATAACATGTCCTGAAAAAACCTGCCCGAAGTCGAACTCGTCGGTGGACCCATTTTTACCTGAATATGCGGTCCTCCGACGTGTGGGGCTCCGCTCGGTCGCTTGGTGAGTGCAGCGTGCACTCGCATGCTGCATCGGCCGCATCGATGCCGGTCGATGTGTCGATGTCGATGTAGGAGCCCTCCATCGAGCATCGGGGGCAACTATGGCTGGTTGCCTCGCTTGCAACCACTACTGCCACTTGCTCAACATCTCCTCCATCCTCCTCTATCATCACTGCTCCATCAACTTCATCTCCACTCTTCGCATCACCAACGTCATCCTCATCCTCCTCTTCCTCAACTCCCCACATTCGTCTCAGCAGCCCCAGCACCTTCTATATCCTCCTTCTGCTTCAGCATCAGCCTCAACATCTTCAGCAGCATCATCTTCCTCATCGATCTCAGCTTCCTCATTTCCTTCGTCATCATCCCCATCGAAAGTGCACGTGGTTTCACCCCTGCGTCCACCTCATCTTCATCAAATCCGCCGCTCGTTGTTGCAGACCTGCAATGGTGATGCAACAGTCGCGCCGCGCACAATGCGGGCTGTTAAGGTCACAAGGTTGCTGCTGTAGCTGTTTAACGCTGCTTGCAAGCTGCTGCGAGCGCAAGTTGCTTGCACGCTGCTAGCGCGCTTTGCATGCTGCTCGTTGTTGCTAAGAATGGCGGCCATCCA
Organism: Penium margaritaceum; assembly: GCA_023375785.1. Classification (NCBI taxonomy): domain Eukaryota; kingdom Viridiplantae; phylum Streptophyta; class Zygnematophyceae; order Desmidiales; family Peniaceae; genus Penium; species Penium margaritaceum. The sequence continues at coordinate 41,852 of SZWC01016733.1, forward strand.
CTCACAACACTCAAAAAGAAGAAGGTTGTCTGAGGCCGCCTTGTGTTTGCTCGAGAGCTGCTTCTACCGGGAATGCTGCTCTGCTGCTGCCCATACAACAACTGGTGCAGCACCGAATGGCTTACCAAAACATATAAAACTCTTGATTGAAAGCTATCCTTGTAGCTGTAGCAGAAATTGCTCCTCCCGTGCACTCTTGCCTACATGACGCCACATGGCGCACCTCCGCTACGTTTCAGACCTGCTCTGCTGCTTTGCTGCTCACACGGCCCCCATGTGCTCTCATACCAAGCTAAAATTGTTCTAGGGCATGTGGGCCCATGCTGGATGAGACATGCGCTCTGGTGGTGAGCGGGAGACTTGCAGCGCCAAGATTTGGCTAAGTGTGGAATGGGTGAATTAAGAATCAAGGAGAGAAGTGCAATGAGCCCTACTAAGAGCTTATGCATTGGGGACTGGCGGCTAGCCCACCATGCCCCAGCATCCCCGTCGCGCCAAAAAACACGAACGGGGAATACACACGTCACAGAACATGAAACAACACAATGGAGGTCTCCCAAGGCACCGGAACAAACAACAATGTGCCCGGGTCTCGACCGACAAGAAGATATGCAATACACCCAAAACACAACCAGACTTTACGGTGACACACTAGCATCACCCGCTAGCCAAGCTAGGCAAGTTTAGGCCTTCCAAGACGCCGCTACATGGAACCGGGCGTCCGGGTCTCAGCCACATGCAAACTAGATGTGTTTGAAAGAAGGTGAACAGAGACTCAATCAATCTATGCTAGGTCTTCCCAGGTACCGGTACAAACCACCGTGTACCTCGGTCTCGACCACAGGAAGAGTGCACAACGCGTCAGAGACAATGTGTGGCACATCACCTTGGGGTCTCCTTGGCACAAACCACCAAGTGCCCGAGTCTCAACCACCGAGAAAACTATGTCAAACATACATGCGTGAACTAGGCTGCTAGAATGCACCATACATGTCACATTAGGAGTAATGTAGCCGTTGGAGAATCATCAGCCTAAACCAGGAGGCTCTCGGTACACAAGACCGTATGACAATCAGACAGCTCCAAGCCCATACACCAACAGCGTGTAGTGGGAAGAATTGGAAATCTGAAAGAAAAGTGTTTTCGCTCGATTACGATCGAGTGACCACCCCCTTTTTTTCCCCAACGCGCAAGCATGAGGATGTAGGGTTTTACATTTCGCACATGCTCCACCCGCTGAAAGCATTCACGGAAATTTGAATGCCGAATTCAAGAATCACTAGGGTAGTGGGAGGAATACCTACTCCTCCCTACTCAATCAAGCGTGTGCGCATCTGCGGAACACATCACTCACGCTAGTGGAAAAGTAACACTAGAATATATACTAACTTCCAAAGATAAACTAGATAAGTCTCGGCAACATTCGGAGGTGCTTGATCGTTTGAATGACAATCCAAAAGTAGGAAATGCACAAAGAAAACTCCATGCAATGTAAAGCAAAGGAAGAGTTGCAGAAAAGGCTAGCCGCGAGAGCTGAACACCGAGAAAATTCACGAGAACACATGAGAGCGTGCAAAGTGTAGTCGTAACTGTCAAAGTACTTGTCGACCATTGCAGAGTGCCTGCAAGTGAAAAACGTCACTGGGATTAACACAAGAGAAAGAGTCTGCGAGGCAATGTGTATGTCTTTCTTGTTCAACTAGGAAAGATCTACTCGTGACATGCCATAGTGCTTGGTCGAGGCACCAGAGTACTGAGCTCAACACGCTTTGAAGGCCTTTGCCTAGCGTATCTCCACTGAAAAAAACTCTAAGATGTCTCCCATGTCTAAATGACAATAACCTTTACTACTTAGGTAGCACCACTGGTCCAAATGGAGCAGGTGTGGTGCAACTCAGTGGTCTCTCATTCGCATGGGGTGGAGGTTATCTGCAGTAGTGTCCAGTATGGGTGCTTATGCACCACTCGGTGCTGTATGTAGCAGCGAATCATGCGACGTGGCTGAGCTCATCCACAGCTGCATCGTTTGTCCCCTTTCATCAAACCATCCTTGTCCCAAAAGTGCGCAGCAGACTTCGCGCTGACAGAACAACCGCTCTTATCTGTGCTAGAATGCATGAGACCCTGTCCGATTTTTGTTGCGTCAATTATGGTGACTCTCTGCCAAACATATCGGCGGTATCCTTTTCCTCCATGGAGGGCCAGCTCAACAGCTGTGCCTTCACAAGGTTGCAACTCAAATCGCCGTCGTGAGTGGGCCGACCAAGAGGTCACCGTTTGCACGAGTAACCGCACGACACCAACACCTGCGGCATGGCTGAGCCCATTCTGAGTAGACAAAAACATGTCACATTGTTCTCAGTCTAACTGTACAAGGTCAGTGGACCCCAGAGCGGTGGGTAGAAACTTAATCATAGACGGCTCTGCACTCCACCGGCCTGCGCATTTTTCTTCCTACTTCTTTCCTCTATTGCTCGGGAGAGGCCGCTGACCAACTCCTTGTCCACCAAGCGAGGTCGGAAAAGCCAGTTGCCTCCGTCCACCACCAAGTTGGCCCCGTTCAGATATTGCCCTGAGTAGACGCACATGCGCACGCACATGCATGGTCATGCACAGTGTAAAAACACTCCGTCGGCA
>SZWC01016734.1:738-15445 GCA_023375785.1 Penium margaritaceum
CTCCCTCCACAAAAGCTGCAAATGGAGGCTGGTTCTCCAAGGATTGGAGCGACTCGGGTACCGACCTGAATGCACCGTGTAGCGATGCGGAAGAGTGTATCACGTCCTTTTGCTGGAAACAAGGAGTTCAACCAGATAGGTATGATTTTCTTCCACGGGAGGCTATAGCCGACGGTGCCATGCCATTGGGTGAGACGGGGAGAGAGAGCAGAGGAGTGCAGTTCAGGACGAAGAAGTTTTGTTGCTTTCTTGACCNACTGGTGTGAGGTCACGGGTGGGGATGGACCTTACGGTAAAGTGTTCAGAAGGCAGATTAGATCCACGGGTGTTTTGAAAGACGAGGACTGATGCAACATCGTCAAGGATGCTTTCGCATAAGAATACAATTGGAGGCCACTCATGGAAGCGATAGCGCCCTTCAGTGTAATACTTGTCCTCTTCAATCTCCCAATCACGAGATTCGCCACTGAACGTTGCTATCCAATCGAGAGGGATGGAACGTTTCAGGGCGTGAAGACGTCGGCGTTGGGTTGTGTCTGGGAATTGAGCACGAAGCTCGTTTGGGGTACGAGCGCGCCATGAGTGGCGTTCATCTTCCACAAAGAAAGTGCCTAAGGTTAGACTGCGCATGAAATTCTCCCCTGGTGATACTCCGAAAGGTGTATTTTCTCGTTTGAGGATGAAACGATTGAAGGATAGGGGCTCAGACTGGAGGAAGTGGGGATGGAGTGGTGGAGCCTTGACTTCGTAGTTCAAGGAGTAGTAGGCTTTAAAATACTCGTGCCACCGAGTGGGAAGGGTGTAGGTTTCAAGTATGCGAGGGTGTGCGGTGAGGAGTTGGAATGGGTTTTGTGTGTACCCAGTCATCTCCACCTCATCGTCGGTGGTGATTTCAACTTCGGGGCTCTCGAGGTGGCAATGCAGAGCGGATGACCGAGTAGACGGGACTGAACAACCTGGATACAAGCCCAACTTCAGGTCGCGGTTACACGCCATCAGGGCCCCGTCTCGCAACCGTTTAAATCTATCGAAGGGCTTTTCGCGGGATTGTCGGATTGTTGCAACCAATCATCGTTCACCCGTCACATGGGCGGGCGTGCTCATAGATGATTGGTTTATCCTTCAACGTAGGATGTTTTTACCGCTTTTTCCAACGCTCATCGATGCCCGTTGGGTACGTCAACGATCGACATAATCTTTTCGACAATTGTGGGAGCCGATGCTGGAGTCCATCTCAGGACCGTTGACGACGAGCACACAATGGGTGCATATCGCTCGCCGTCATCGGCTCTACACCCGTCATCGACGCGCATTGCTACACTTCAAATAACTGCCTTGTCGACGAGCAACCGATGTGCAACCATGGACCACCAGCGTAGGCGGGATCTTGCTCGGCAAACTGTCATCCGCCGTGCCGTATTCCTGCGTGCACTTCTCATAGGCGTACTCCATAACATCGTTCGCGACATTGGCCTTCAATTGCGTAGCAGGCTGTTGCGCCAGCCCGTGCTTACATCCACGTTTGGGGGAATGATGTGGCTGAACAAGCTTTTACAAGGCCATTCCGAGCGCTTCTACAACGTCACCCGCATGTCTCGAGACTCTTGGCAAGCCATCATTGTCGAGCTGCGTTCCAGGACCGCCATACAAGACACGCGATTGACAGTGCAAGAAAATTTCTTCGTTTGGCTACAATGCGTATGCCACGCTATGTCTGTCCGAGAGCTTGTCGAAAGATTTCAGTGTGCGGCATCTACAATATGCCGCTGCCTCCGTGAAGTCGTTTCTACACTATTGTCGCTAACAACATCCGTCATTTGGTAGCCGACGCGTGGCGAAAGCATACTGGACGCATGGAGAGAGCGCAATGACTCCGTGCCGTGGTTTCAGCGGTGCATCGGTGCGATTGATGGCACGCATGTGCCTGTGATTGTCGGGCGTGAACGGAGGGGTGCATGCACGGACCGACATCAACAAATTACACAGAACGTGCTGGCCTCATGCAACGCATCCCTTTGCTTCACATTCGTCACTACCGGCTGGGAAGGGTCCAAGAACGACGCACGGATGTTTTCTGACAGCCTTGCACGCGGATTCCGCCTACCACCACACACATTCCTCCTTGCTAATGCCGCCTTTCCAGAGGGCTGTGGATTGATGACACCATTCCGTGGTCGCAAATATCACCTTCAAGAATTTAGCCAGGGTGCTCACCGACCACAAGATGCCGAAAAACTATTCAACTTGAGACATGCGGCGGCGCAGTCCATGACAGAGAGAGCATTTGGGATCCTCAAAGGTTGTTTCCACATTTGTCGAGGGATTCCAAACTATTCTGTCTCATTCCAGTCAAAGTTTGTCATGTCGTGTTTCATTATGCACAATTTATTGCAAATCAGGGGGGATGTGACTTGGTTCCTTAGTGAGGCTGATGTAGCCGACCCTCAGAACATAGGAATTCGGCCGGGCAGGATTAATGTTGGTGGTGGAAGGGGGGGAGATGCAAGCATGCGATTGTTGCGAATGTAGATTGCACAAGACATGCGGAATGCATGTATTGAAATGTAAACATGAACATTACATTTATACATCGTCATCGAACTCTTCCTCCTCAGCATGAAGGGAAGCATCATCTCCGAGCACATCCCGAACCACATCGTCCCTATGCATACTCTCATTGCTCGGTCCACGATCAGTGTCTGTTTGCATGCCCCATGCCGCACTTCCTCCTGCACTGCCTAACGTGCGTGACTCGATGTTGGACTCCGGCAAATGACCTAGCACATCAAGGGTAACACGCTTACCCAATGGTAACCCCACTAATTACACGTAATCCTTGCACACCGAGGGGTCTTCATTGAACTTTTTCAACATAATCACCGCATCATCTGTGTCGATAGATTTGTCAGCTAACAACAGTTCAACTGCAATCCCGTACACGGAATTCAGTGCCTCATCCTTGATGAGGCATTATAACTATGCTGTGTGCCTCATGATGTTGTCCACGACGTCTATCTGCCTTGCCAAAATCCCCTTGCGCCGGAGACTACGGCGTGGGAGCTCGTCCCCATTATCCGCCCCCGCGGCATCACTAGTGACAACGTTCTCACTTGTGAGAACGTTGTCCCCCGTCGCCTTGTCCGCGACAAAGAGCTTGCATGCATGCTCATACCAAGGCAAGGTCTTGCCTTCTAGCTTAGCTTGCTCAGGATTTATCTTCTTAATGTCAGCCCATTTTTCCGAGGTGAACTCTATCATCCAAGTCCTATGGTTCAACCCCCCCCCATTATGTCCAACTAATCTGTATGCCAGTTTCCACACTTTCTCCAACGCATTCAAACGCGAGCCAACCTGTGTCGGCTTAAGGTTGTCGGCGGGCCCATGACGCGGTCAGCCGTGGCACCATGGCTTCATAGAGCTTAGAAAGCCACCCACCAGTGCCACGGAAGTCGGCTACCATGTCCACTACTGCCTTGAAGAAGGAAACATCACGCTCACCAGTCCAGAAACCCTTGTTCAACGTTGTTGCCGTGCCCGTCGTTGCAGTCGTGGCATGCGTAGCTGCGGTCCACATGGACGCACCCGCGCTCCAGGCTAACGACGATGTCAGTTGAGCCGCCGGGGTGTGGGCAGTGGAGGCAGTTGGACGAGCTACAGCCAGAAACGTGGAAGACACGGTCTGCCGCGCTCCACCAACAAACGCGGTAGAGGCCGTGACATGCACAGGTTCAACGTTGTCGGGGAGCGCGTCAAGGTTGACGATGACCAGGGCACAAGGCGCAGATGTAGCAGGCACTACACTTGGGGTGAATGCAGCAAATGCACTCTAGCCTGGGCATAGTGTAAACGGCGACCAAGGCTGACATGGAGCGCGTACGAACGTCCAAGGATGTGGAATGGGGCGACCGGCTCTCCTTGCTTCCAACACGGCTTGCTCGTAGGGTGGCAATGGCGCGATCCCGCCGTGAACATAGCGCATGGGAAATGTGGCCCAAGGGATGTGCTTGCCGCGTAGACAGGCCTCGCGATCACCGCCAATGAATGGGTGAAGATTGTAGGGGGCTTGCTCGTCAGCACCAAAGTGGGCAAACACGGCCTCGCTTTCGCGCTCCCGTTGGTAACATGACACATGGGCGATGTGCTCCAACTCATCGTCGAGAAGCGATGGTGCTGCCTGGGAGGCGACAGGGCTGAGGTTTGGCAGTTGCTACACGAGCATGGTGGAGTTAGGATCCATGGTGGTGTTGAAGGTCATGAAGACAAGGTGTGGGCACAAGTTAAGCCAAAGCGACGGGCAGACGAAGCTGGTGCGCCTCCGGGCTCGCGACACGAGAGCTCATGCGACATGGACGGGTGTTTTGCATTCTCAAAGTTGAACGCTCAAATTTCGAGCATCAAAAGGGACAAGCAATTGCATACATCGTTACCATCAATGCACCGGAAAAGGCAAGGCCAAAATGTTCAAATCATCGTTAAAAACCCTTCTTCCAAACAAGGGCAAACCCATGTTTGAATCGAAGTTATCGATGAATGTCATCGATTCGGAGAGGCGCAAAGGGCTACACTAACACAATGATAACTGATTAGGCGGTTAGGCGGTGTGTAGAAATTGCTTACCAAAACGCGTGTAAGTGATCTTTCCGCCAGCTCGTCAACGGCATCGCTTCTTCACGAACCGCCAAGATATTCACGGGAGGATAGTTAGAATCTGTTGCGAGACCGGGCCTAGATGGGGGTTTGAAAAAAGCAGAGGACTGTTCAAATTCAATCTGACGGCCAATGTTAGGCGATTTGGTGCCCAGCAAAGTTGCATCATCAGCAAGCGCTGATGGGTAAAAATTCTTCAAATTTTCTGCCACTTACTCAATTTTTTAGTTCAAATTGGACGTTTGTTAAAAGCGACATTCACGGTCTGTAAAAAATGTAGGTGTTATCAGATCTAAGGACGGGTAATTTCAATGAATTTTTCCAATCTCTCAGGATGATTTTGTCACCCCATCATCTCCCATCAAGCCTTTAAGTTGCTGGGTGGTAACATGCACCGTCCTCCTCATGCTAATCGGCAGCCACACGTTCATCGGCATCACGTTGCCACGCCATGATTCGCGTCAGTATGCCAAACAGAGCGTACATGGTGAACAGGTAAAGGTTGCAAGGCAAAACACGATTTAGATTTTGGGACACTTGAGCAATTGATGATTAGCCGTAAGTGTACTTGAAAGTCGTGTCAAAACGATCGAACATATACATGGAATTGACGAATCATGAATAAAGCGTAGTCGGGGTTGTTTGGTCGAATATAGAGCAACGCGTGCGGAGTCGCGTCGGGAGTGGTCGGATTCGAGAAGGAACTCTGAGAAGTCGAAGGTCTTCCAGAATTGATGGTGAAGATGCGCGATGCATCTTTATGAATCCAGATTCTTTGAGAGTCGTTGAGCAATCGACTGAAAGGTTGTGACACTTCTATTCGGAGGTTTGCGAGAATGCTCAAAGCTGTCAGAAGGTTTAGGAATATCCACAAGGGACGGGGTAGTTGGCAAGTTTGCGCTTGGCCGTCAAAGTGAATATCGCAATCGTCGGGACGCGATGGGTTGTTTTTGTAATAACACAAATACCCACTTTAGAAGATTAGGGACTCGTGTCTGTCTGGTACGTAATACTTCCCCCCTTTTACCCGCGACGTCTCTGCGTGCATACAAATGTGGCCCGGAGGTGGCGGTAGTACCCGTCGAAGAGATGATCAGTGTCTTGGAGGTGGTCGCAGGGCTCCCTGCTATTATGCGCGGCATCATAGCCGTGCCATTCGACAATATATTCTGTCGTCTTGCCTCGTCGTCGATGGCCGAGGATGTCCTCGATGACACGGAGTTGGGATATTACTACAACTCTTTAGTCCGGAAGGTGTGGTGGGAAGTTTGCCCTGCACCACTTAAGATGGAGTTTTACCTGTTGTGACAGAATCTGCGGATTTATATGCGATTTTGACGGTCAAGAGTTTTTGTGCCCAACCTGTTACATGAGGTTCGCATACTGTGTAGAGTAGTTGTTTGAGCGTCTGATTTTTTCGCTCGGTTTGACCGTCGGTTTGAGGATGAAACACTGTAAAAAATTGAATACGGCTTCCGTAGGGAGTCATCAGTCCGCGCCACAAACGGCAGGTAAATTGACCATCTGTGTTGCTTGTGACGGTTCCCGGTAAACTGTGTAGCTGTGCAATGTTGTTTAGAAAAAAACGTGCTGTTCCTTCGGCGGTGACGGTGGTTGTTGTCGGGATGAAGTGGAACATTTTAGAGAACCTGTCAAGGACCACGAGGATGGTGTCGTATCCCTCGGGTTTGATTAGTGTTCCGATAACAAAGTCCATGAAGATGTCTACCCATGGTTCCGTCGGAACAAGGAGCGGCTGCAATAGTCCGGGTGGCCTCGTGTGACGAGATGTTTCACGATGATATGTGTTGCTCAATTTGCACAAGTTTTCCACGTCGGATTACATCTTGTCCCACCAGTAGTTTTTTGCTAGCTTTTTCAACGTCTTGTCCTCTCCGATGTGTCTATAAGGACCAGTGTTGTGGAATTCCTCGAGTAGCGTATGGCAAAGCTCGTCATTCGGAGGAACGACTAGTTTGCGAGATAAACGACGTCATCAGTAGGGTGCGTGGAATGAGAAAGTAGTTTTCATATGTGTTGTATTGGTCGTAGCCTCTCCCAAACAATCGCTTGAAGTAGGGGTCTTGCTGTAGTCGTAGGGTTGCCACGACGTTCGTTAAATCTGGTCGGTGGCTGAGTGTGTTTACCGGATTGGTTTTTCCTTGTCGGTACTCAATTTTGTGGTCAAACCCGGACTTCAGGAACTCCATTCATCGGGTTTGACGTTGGTTGAGATTCGGCTGCATCTTCAAATGCATCAACGCATGGTTGTCTGTGTGCACGATGCATGGATGACACTCCAAGTATCATCGCCATGTCTTGAATGTGTGCATAACCACCATCATCTCCTTTTGGTGGACCGCGTAGTTGAGTTCCGGTCCTCGCAGTTTTGGAGACATGTAGGTGACCGGTTGCTTGCCATTGCTGTGATCTTGCAAAGGAATCACGCAAATGGCTCGGTCTGATGCATCCACAGCCATCAGATAGTCGATCGTCGGATCGGCTTATCATAGGGCTCACACCGAGGACAGAGCGTTCCACAAAGAGGTGAACTCTTCTTGTTTGTTTTCTTCCCACCACCACCCATTCTCTTTTTGAGTGAGGTCGGAAAGAGGCATTGAAAATCACGCGTAGTCCCTCACAAATCGATGGTAGTAATTGCAGAATCCCATAAAAACTTGACTTTCTTGAACGTTGGTCGGCGTCAGCCAATTAGCGACTGTTGCCAGTCTTTTCGAATCCATGGTGATCTGTCCACCGTTGATGACGTGACCCAAAAACTCAATCAAACGACGACCAAAGTCTCATTTCAAGAGTTTTCCAAAAACCTTCTATCTTTGTAAAACTTTGAGAACTTTTCAGAGATGTCCATCGTGCTCCTTAGGAGTGCCGTTGTACACCAAAATGCCATCGAGGTACACGACAAAATGGTTTATGTACGATGAAAAAACGTTGTCCATTACTGCCATGAACGTCACTAGGGCGTTTGTGTGTCCAAACAACATAACCGTGAACTCGAAATGCCCGCACCGAGTTCGGAATGCTGTCTTCTTGATGATGACGGCTGCCATGCGCATCTAGCAATATCCACTGCATAAGTCAATTTTGCTAAGAATTCGGGCCCCTCAGAGTTGGTCAAAAAGTTTGTTGGCTCAACGGAGAGTATTATGGTTCTTGTTGGCAGCGTCGTTCAATGCTCGATAATCCACTCACATCCGCATCTTGCCAGTATTCTTTTTCACAAAGAGTACTGGTGTGGCGTATGCTGACGTGGAAGTGTTAATGAACCCCTGACAAAGCATCTCATCGAGCTGCCTTTTCAGTTCGATCATTTTGTGATTGCTCATCCGATAGGCCCCTCGGACAGTAGGTCTGCTTCCCGGCTCCACTTTGATGCGATGGTCGGTGTCCTAATGAGGAGGTGAAGCTTTTGGAGTTCGTTGGGGAAGACGTTCACAATTTCCTCGATTAGTGGTACAAAATCTTCGGGTACCATCGCGAACTTCGTCGAGGTCGATGAGGCTGATGAGGCCAATAATGAGTCAGCTGATGCCACTTCCACATCTTCCATTTGCTCCAGATGTATGAGCCACACACAAGCTCCTCGTCGTATATAGTGCTTGGCCTTGTTGAGCGGTATCAGCAGCACTGGTTGTTGCTTTTCGGTTTCCGCGACTACCTCTACTGCTTCCACCTCTATTGTGTCCGCTGTTGGCTTCCGTCCCGCATGCGGAAGTTGTCGTTTGCCGTTGTTAATCTCCACGTAGACGTCGCCGCTATTCCAGTCAACGTACAAATTGTGCCAGTACAGACAATCTCGTCTAAGGATGATTTCATCATTACTCATTGGACAAGACCTCCAGACTGTTACAGTCCGAAGATCTCACACTTTTGGTCGTAGTGGTTCCCAGAGTCTCTGTGTTTGTAGTCTCTTATCGACGGTTTATCTTTGAAAAACCCTTGGTTCGGTCTGCAAACCTAGCTTGCGAGCCATGTCGTTGCTTACGAAGCTGTGTGAAGCTCCTCCATCCAATAGTGATGGTACTGTTCTGCGACTTCTGCATCCTCGAGGTTGAACTTTTAGCAATATCGCCGGTTGGTCATCCTCGTACCCCTCATAAAACTTTGCAATCTCAAATTTCCTTTGCGGCGAAGTGGACCGTTCAGATGGGTGATCGTTTGGAGCCGATCGCTCCTTACCGACAAGAGTTACGCCTTTTACTCCTGCCCCTTACCGTTTCTCAACTCATTTTTCTGTGACTTCCCCCCTCTTTAGCCTGCTGCTTGCTTCAACAATTTTGAGCCATGTGCCCAAATGTTTTGTAGTTGTAATAGGTTTGCGTATCTCTGTGGTCAACAGATTCTACTTGCATCAGAGTCGAGGAGTCCGTCGGCTAGTTTTTTCCATTTCTACCATAACTAGGGTTTGGAGGTCGCCAACCGTAGGATTCTCCGATCCAAGCGTTGTAGTCAACACTGTCGATCCTCTCTACTGTTGGGATCATCTGCGGCAAGTCATTCTGCATGCCGAAAATGGCAATCGGTCGCCAGATATCTTGCTTGAGGTCGTTGTTATAGTGAAAAGAGAGTCCGTCAGGGGCGATGTCAGCTTCGGTGATGATCTCGTAGAATCTGCATTTATACTCCGACACGCCGGACTGTTGACTTAGACGCTGTAGTTTGTATTGTGCGTCAGATTTTTTGGTCAACTGTCAAAAGTTTGCAAGAATTGTGTGCAAGAATTCCTTCTAGTCGGTTGGTGTCATCAATGCGTCTTGCCACTGTGGGTTGCGAGACGGGCGTTGCCAGCCGTTGCAAAAAGGGTAGAACGCCTACAGTCCGTTATGTGAGACGGGCGTTGCCAGCCGTTGATGATGTTGCACCGGTCTCTTGCTGCCTTTGGATGGTCTTTAGGTTGGACCACCAACTTAACGTCGTGCCACGCAAAAGCGCTGCCGCGAGGTAAATGTTTTCTTGTCGTCGTTGACCCCAGCCTCGGTGAACTACAGCTCCAAAGTCGTCAGCCACATCTGAACCATTGGTCCTTTTGAGTGTGCAGGATCGAACGGTTCCTGTAGGGCCAAATGAGTTTTGGTTTTGCTAGAGTGTTGGGAATTTCTCTAGACGAGCACCGCTTCATGCACGATTGCGTTGCAAAGAGCCTCCATCGTGACGTTGAGTTTTTGGAGCAAGTAGTTGTTGATCCCTTCAAGGGCGGAGATCCTCTTGTCCAGTTCCTCGTTGGTGCGCACTTGTCGTTTAGTGCCACCTATCGTCCTTCATATTGTCGTCGCGGCTGTTGGTAGGGGAAGCTGGTTCATCACTGTCGGATCCTTGACCGGATTGGTCGACAAAGCCGTATTGGTAGTTCCCGCTGTCGCAAAGCCTGTAACGCCAGAGTTCGTTGTTGCTTCAGGGTTCGCGTGCATCGCCACGTTCTGCTCTTCCATCACTGCAGTCATCGTCGAAGACCCGTTGTTAGTCGTCAGTTGTGCTTGCCCACTTCACGTCATAGTTGCAAAGTCTGCCAAGTCTTGACATGCGAGATACACTGAAGACTTGTACAAGGTAGTCCTCCAGATGAGTGAAGTAATCAGATGCCTCTCAAGCACCACTTTGCTCTGATACCAAGTGTTACGTTGAACGGATCGTGGATGGTGAACACGTAGAAGTTGAGAGGTAAAGCACAATTTAGAATTTGGGATACTTGAGAGATTTAAAATTAGCGAGAAGTGTTCTTCGATGTTAACTAGGGGTGCACACCATGCCAAGCACGCGGTTCTCAAAAGAGAACCGAAATCTGGAGACACTTCCATGGCTTGGAACGAGAACTGTGAGTCCTGACCTCGTAAGCACAGTTCCTTCGAACCACGGTCCCCCCATGCTCCGCATCACGGTTCCGTCCAAGGGAACCGCAAAACCACTCGAGTTCGCCAGAAACCTGCAAAGTCCCCTAGTTCACTGATGCATTTTTTCATGACAGCTTTTTACACTATTTACAATCTGTGCACTATGTTTCCCATTTTCCACTGTTTACTCTACTTAACTCATGACCCAAAGAAAAGGAGAGGGAGAGATGGAGATAAAAAAGGTACAAACTGAGAGAGTGAGAGAGAGGACTAGAAGTTGCCGAATGTTTTACTGCATGCTTCTATTACCTTTACTCTAAAACTATGCATTTGTTTAGACACTCATTTGTAGTGTTCATTTGACACTATCTCACACATATGAAACAGAGCAGGATAGAGAGAGAGAGAGAGAGAGAGAGAGAGAGAGAGAGAGATGGAGGGTGCAAGAGAGGGTTGACTGAAATGAAAAATCTTAATCATTTCAAAACATGTTTCTGGTACAACTACAAGGATAGAGAATTGACCTTTTGGTAAAATCAAATTGATAGGGACAGTGTCATGGTGACCATGCCTCTCCCCCCCCTACCCCATTGTCCCTATCACTTCGTGACAATTAACAATCTCACAACGTCACAATGCCAGAGAGTCACAATATCACAATGTAAGTAGTCTATTATACACTCTAGTCTACTAAAGACATCTCAACAAATTCATTGTCGTTAAGAGGAAACGTTCCCAATTCCTGTAATGTCTGGATCACCTCCATCCTCGCAACCATCTTCGTTTTTGTCGACATCATCGTCGTCGTCTTCCTAGTCATCAGGCGCAGCATCTTCCTCACTAATCCTCCGCTCCGTGGCAGCTGTTGGGTTCCTCAGATTTCTTGCTGCCTCACGCCTTGCCGTCCTCCTGATGGCCCTCTCAAGGTTCTCAAATTCTTGCGACTCAACTGCAACAAAACCATCTGCAGCAACAGGAAATTCAGCCAGCACATGATCATTGATCCTAGTCTTCAGTGTCAACACATCTTGGACAGTCATGTTTGAAAGGGAGTGCCTAAATTCTGTTAAAACCCCGCCACCGAGGCTAAATGGTGTGGTCACCTCTACCGTTGCACCTCGGCTACACCTTAGCTTCTCTGAGCCCTCTATTTTTGAGTGCAAGTTGGAGCAGTTCATTGTGCACTGCCTCGGCATCCCTCCTCAGCGGCCTCCGGGAAGTAAAAGTTGTATGCCTTGCAGCATAGGTCAACGTTTTACNTTACTCTACTTAACTCATGACCCAAAGAAAAGGAGAGGGAGAGATGGAGATAAAAAAGGTACAAACTGAGAGAGTGAGAGAGAGGACTAGAAGTTGCCGAATGTTTTACTGCATGCTTCTATTACCTTTACTCTAAAACTATGCATTTGTTTAGACACTCATTTGTAGTGTTCATTTGACACTATCTCACACATATGAAACAGAGCAGGATAGAGAGAGAGAGAGAGAGAGAGAGAGAGAGAGAGAGAGAGAGAGAGAGATGGAGGGTGCAAGAGAGGGTTGACGGAAATGAAAAATCTTAATCATTTCAAAACATGTTTCTGGTACAACTACAAGGATAGAGAATTGACCTTTTGGTAAAATCAAATTGATAGGGACAGTGTCATGGTGACCATGCCTCTCCCCCCCTACCCCATTGTCCCTATCACTTCGTGACAATTAACAATCTCACAACGTCACAATGCCAGAGAGTCACAATATCACAATGTAAGTAGTCTATTATACACTCTAGTCTACTAAAGACACCTCAACAAATTCATTGTCGTTAAGAGGAAACGTTCCCAATTCCTGTAATGTCTGGATCACCTCCATCCTCGCAACCATCTTCGTTTTTGTCGACATCATCGTCGTCTTCCTAGTCATCAGGCGCAGCATCTTCCTCACTGCTCCTCCGCTCCGTGGCAGCTGTTGGGTTCCTCAGATTTCTTGTGGCCTCACGCCTTGCCGTCCTCCTGATGGCCCTCTCAAGGTTCTCAAATTCTTGCGACTCAACTGCAACAAAACCATCTGCAGCAACAGGAAATTCAGCCAGCACATGATCATTGATCCTAGTCTTCAGTGTCAACACATCTTGGACAGTCATGTTTGNAGGTAGACTTGCATGTTACAAGTCTCTGCAAGCCCATTTCTCTGTAGGCCCATTTCCAATGGGCATGCTGCTTAAACAGCAACAACAACAGCCTGTCTCAGGTATTGGAACTGCCTGAGACAACCATTTCCTCCTCCCTTCCTTCTGGGTCCAAAGTAAATGGGGGTTTTACCCCAAACCCGTCAGTTCACTCAAGTATTCCAATTTTGAAACTCGCACTTTCACCTAAACGAAGTCGACTTTTGCTTTTGATGCGTCGGTGCAAAACCGTCACGTGCGAGGCATAGGTGGTGATTTCACGCTGACTTCTATCTCACGCCCCTCCCTCTCGCTCGCTCACCCAACCCCTCATGCTCCCTTACTCTCGCAAGCAAAAAGGGTGAGTGAGGGTGAGGGCACAAGACCTTTAGCCTCCCTCTCAAGGCCCTCTTGGCCTTTGATTGAGCCACCAGCTCAATAGGTGGCTGGTGGCTCACGGTGGGTGGCCGGCCAGTTACCTACCTGCCAGCCGGCCGCCCGCCGGCCAATAGCTAGCGGGCGGCTGGTGGAGGCTACCTGCCACCCCCTCACTATCATGAGGTGAGAGGGCCAAACTGGCCCTCCCGCTACATTCCTCCACACTTCTTCTGAACCGTCACGGTTCATGAAGAACAACTGATGTTGCTAAAAAGTGAGTATCAACATTGTGAAAGAAAATCAATGATTTCAATCACTCGCAAAATATAAACTAGTGCACAAGACTTGCACCTAAGCTACAACTTGTCGATGAGCATGGCCAGCGGCCTTTCCCACTTAGGTGGAGCGTCTATGCAACAAACATGTTATGCATCCCCAACCTCTAAGAGCCGCTGTCCATGAAAGACATCCAATAAGAAGGTTCATTTTTCCCCCTTTCAAACAATGCCTCCTGCCACTCGTCGATCTGTGCCTGTTGCTAGCTCGCTCCAGTACTCGTTGAACACCCCTGTGGGCAACCTAGATTGGGACACCCATGAGTTATGTTCAGGTCAACAACGGGCGAAATGAATGAATTTTTCCCTAACACAACATGACCGGAGCACACCCTCTAAGTGCTAGTGTAAGTGAAGGTTCTCATATTGGCCATCGACAGCGAGAACTGCCACAAGTGGCTGAACGGTTCCTCCGCCATGTATGAAGCCAACAGACTCGGATGAAACATGTCATGTATCTTCATGCTTTGTAGAAGCAACAACAGGTATGCCACTGGCCCAATGCTTGCAACGATTGGGAACAGCCCAATCCACTTCAAAAGTAGTTTTTGCGCCCCAAGTGACCTCAATAGAAGGTTTTTAATGGTAAGCCCCACTTCATCACTAATGTCAAATGAGACCTCACGGCGAATTTTTTCCAGCCTTTTATCATTGTCGAGGAGCTTCAAGGTGACCATTTGCATCCTATAACAAGGATTATAGTCGAGTGAAAGTGCAAGAGGGACTGAATACATGCGGTGCTTCGAAGGAGTGGGGATAGCCATGTGTGTATGCATGCGCCTGCGTGAGAACACGCAGCTTTTGTTGGACGTGGGACACACCGCATGGCATACCAATGTTTGTACAATTACCCCATACTCCAATTGAACTATATCAACTCAATCACCCCGAAGACATGGTGTGGAAGTAGTCGGGACCCAAGCTTGGTTGCGCCCGGCCCAAGAACACATTGTGGGAGTGGAAAGGCCGACACAAGAAGAACTACCTCTGCCTCTGGTGTGGTGTGAAAGGGCCTACAAAGACCAAGTGTCCAAAACCTCCAACGGTGGGTGTAGCCACTGTTCTAGCCTTGATGCATGTGGTACTGAAGCGGAGTGTTGCCAGGAGGCTTAGGAAACCTAGAATAGAGGGTCAAACATCACATGGCCCATGGCATGGAGATTTCCACAGTAGGCTAGTAGGAGACCAATTGCTTTTGAGGATGTAACTAGTCATGTTGCAAAATGGGTATATGCTTCTTGTTTCCGTGAGCAGAAGCTGTTTGCACCATGTTCACATGCAATGGACACATTTCAAACAATTTGATAACAAAACACACATCAAATGCAAAACAGAAACCATCCACGTATATA
>SZWC01016734.1:29260-48124 GCA_023375785.1 Penium margaritaceum
GTTTTCTTCGTCGTAGAATTGTGGGAGCTGTCTGAATTTGCTGCAAAAAGGAGAGGACTGGGACTTCGCGTAGCATCCCCACCCTAAGATTAGTGGACTGGTATGACAGTCAAAGAACTACTCTTCACAAGTATGACAAATGCACAATGGCAAGACCGGACTTTCATGACAGCTTGACAATCAAACAAGTACAAAACAAGATACACATATTACCAATGGAGCCACTAGGACATAGTACATGGTGCCTTGCCCATGACTCGGTACATGGTGGAGCCTCGGTCTGCTCCACGGAGCGTGGCTCCATCCGGAACAACCACGTGGTCTCCTCAGCTTGTGCTTGCAAACGTGTTTCCCTGTCCTCATATTCCCGATCTCTATTCAGCCAGAAGAAGAGTTCCTCCTTGACACCTGATTCACGGTAGAAAATGTGGTGTGCCAGACTGTGAGGCTGAGGTGGAGGAGGCGTTCGAGGACCACCATGGTTGGCAGGGCGATAGACGCGCTGCTGAGGTAATGGTGCAGCGGGTTGTGCCGCAGGTTGGGTTGCGGGTGGAGCAGCGGGTCATGCCGCAGGTCGAGGATCGGGGGGTGAAGCGGGTTATGTCGCATGTCGGCCAGCGGGTAATGCAGCGGGTCGTGCCGCATTCGGGCAACGGATGGTGCAGCGGGTCATGCAGCGGATCGTGCAGCGCTATGTGCAGCGGTTGCTATAGCTGTGCGTCCAGCGGGTGGTACAGCGCACGGTGCAACGGGTGGTGCAGCAGGTGGTGCAGCGGGTAGGGCAGCGGGTGGTGCAGCGGGCAGCGCAGCGGGACATGCTACGGCTGGTGCCACTGGTCTTCCAGCGCGTGACGCAGCAAGTCGAGCAGCGGGTGTTGTGATGTGAGTTGTTTCCGTCCATTTGTATAGCTTACTGTGACCACTCCGCCGTGTCCATGCTTGTGCAGATCCGTGATGCGGGCCCAGCTGCCGCTGGAGCACAAATGGTTGGTGGATCTATCTACCAGCAGCTGCCCGGCGACTGCCACGATGTCCTGGGTGCTTGCAGAGGTGCTTTGCAGTTTTTCTTCACACGTTAGAGTTTTCTCGGTGGATTGGCTCTCGAGCTCGATTTTCATGTTTTGCATTGTCTATCCATCGATCGATGCCGGACTTGTGCGTGTGACCAGTCGTAGCGTCCGGGTCAAGATTTTGCATCTCTATGTTCAGACGGTGTTGAGTTTGGATGCCTGTGCGCAGAGTTGCGGCCAAAACAGTGGTTTTGAGCCAGTTTTAGGACAAACTAACATTGCCGCATGCGTCACCCGCCGTGTGCCGCGGCAGTTGTTTATGCTGTGTGCTTGTCAGTTTTCATTTCTCTCTGCATTACTAAGCTATTGGAGCTTATGAGACTTTGCGCGTCTCCCTAGCCTGATCCTTACTGTTTCTTGCACCTGCTTGCTTGCTAGTGCGCCAGTTGACTAGACAGTGTCGCCACATCAGCAGCAGCAAGGTTAGGAAGCTTCCTTGAAATTTCTCATGGTATCAAAGCAGCAAGACCTCTCTCGCTGATCTCCGTTGTAGAGACGCAGCACCGGCAGCAGTAGTGAGAGTCACCGCCGCCGCCACATCCCAGGACCCGTCGCAGCCGACGTTAACAGCAGCAACGTCACCACGCAATCGCCACCACCGTAGCAAGTGGAGTTGCGGCAATGACGTTATCCAGCAGCCACACCGGTGAGCAGCAGCAGCACCGGGTGGCAACAGCAGTCGTGTCAGGCTGCCAACCTGTACACACACAAAAAAAGAAAAGAAAGTACCAGCTCACTGCAGCAGCTTGCGGTGACGGCTGCGAGCAATTGTAGCGCGCAACGGCGGCAGCAGCAGCGACGGCCTTGCATAGCACTGCTACTGCACAGCACTGCTATGGAGCTACGCAGAAACTACGCTAGCCTGCGTGGCAATGCGTAGGTTTGCGCAGCCCCTGCGCAGCCGCAAGCAGGGGGTGACGAGGTCACCCCTACCGGTCACGCGAGTTCGCGTGACCTCCAAAAAAACAAATCGTTGGCGTAAGAAATGCTAGCGAAAAGAACGCTTGCATTTTTTTGCTAGCGTAGAAAATGCTAACATCAGCATAAGCTGTGCTGACGTCAGTAATTTTGGGGTCAAAACCTCAAAAAAATTTAACGTTTCAAATCCGCGAGAAACGCTGTCAGTTTCTCGTTCGGAGCATTTTCTACGTTCGGCCCCATACCGAGCATTCCGATGGCGCCGGTCCGTGACAGGAGCAAAGGGCTGATTGACCCCTCTTCCTCCTCTTCGAGCGTTGTGAGTCCACGGTCGAAGTCCCTCATGATCGACGTGCTTCGTCAGTCGTAGGACAAGATGCGCCGACAACAACAGAGGCAGTTCGACGTGTTGTAGGAGATCACGGAGTTACTGCGAGGTCGTTCAATGGCTTCATTGCAGCCACCTGGAGGATCTACTGGAGATGCACCATCTTCTCAGCAGTCTACACCCTACACAACGCCGTGGCCTCAGCACCACTCATCACAGGTTCATACCTGGGATGAGGAGGAGATTGAGGATGACTCACGCGAGCACAAGATTCGTGTGCTTGAGGAGCGCATCCGTGAGTTACGTCTGGGATCGCAGCCTCGCACTCCGCCACCTTCTCGCCATCAGGATCAGGCACGTTGTTCAACAGCGTTCACCTTTGGTGGTGTTTCCCTCACTGGTGGGCTCCCCATACCCCGTCCACCGTCTCCCGAGCCTGAGGTCGCCCTCCCCACGGAGCGGCGACCAAAGGACTATGAGACACCTCCACCCCGTTACGATAGCGATGAGGGCTTTGATTGTTGGTAGACCTTGTTTCAGATGTGGGCCGATTCTAAGGGTGTCTGGCCTTACTACCATAGCCAATACCTGACCCACGACGCTCACCAGGTCCAGATAGTAGGGAGAGCAATGCGCGGTCTCCTCTACGCCATGTCGCGGTAGACTGTGGTCGACTTCCGACCCTTTCTCGGTGTGACCGGGACCGGGACTAGAGCAGATCCATGTCAGGGCTGGAAGCTGGCCCTGACACTTCTCGTTGCCGAGACCCATGCCACGAGAGCGGCCCGACTACGTGAGTTTCACTCCCTCCGTCAGGGTCCTACGGAGCTTGTAGCTGACTAATGGAGGCGCGCGATGCGTCTTTACACGCGCCTTGGGGCCAGTGGCGGGACGCAGTTGTGGGCACTCGCCACCATCATTATGGGGGGGTATTTGGACCACATGAAGCTCTTCACGGGCTTCGATCGTGTGGCTCTTTCTGAGTTGTCAGAGTCATTACAACTGCTTCCTTGGGCCCATCGCTACTTCATCCAGGCCACATCGGCTCATGCAGCTGCCATCGCCCATCAGCAGAGTCCACTTGTTGAGGTAGTGACTGCAATCCCTCCTACGCCTCTGCGCCAGCTCACTAGTCCCACCTCCACCGCTTCCTCGTCCCCCTCCTCTACCCCAAGTGGCCACACTCAGGGAATCGCAGTGGCCGCACAGTGGAAGAAGGGGAAGAATTGACACTTGAAGGGACAGCAGCAGCAGAAGCAGTAGCCGACGAGTAGTGGCACTGGACGTTCTATCCACTACTATAACTCTGGAGGCGCTCACCGCTACACAGAGTGTGAGCAACCCCTTGATTGGACTCGGATCATGCACGGCCTTCACGCGGCACACGCCCAACAGATTTCCTCAAGTGATACACGGACTGGGCGCGCCGCGACCACGACTGCAGCAGACACATCCGCTTCACCAGGCTGCAGCGGTGATCTGGACCCTCGAGATAGTACGATCGCAGAGCTTCGTCAGCTGCTGGCACTTTGTACTCAGGGAGGTGCGAGTGTGTTGTCACAGCCGAGTAGTCTTGACACAGCTTGTCTTACTGCCTCTGTTGCCCGTGATGATGCTTGTGGTGGAGCCATGTTGGTTTACGATGAGGATGGACCTGACAGTACCGACTGGCTTGACGAGTCACAGATTTGTGTTGTTCATTGTTGTCCTGAGTCCTCTACTGCGCGTCGAGCAGAGGCAGAGTATTCTGTGGCACATTGCTCATTGTCAACGACTGGTCGAGAGCCAAGTGGCACCTGGATTATTGACTCCGGGGCCACCCATCACATGACCTGTCGTCGTAGTGACTTCGTTGTGCTCGGTCCCGCTGCGTCCATTCGTTCTGTTTGCACGGGGTCTGGTCGGTCGTTGCCTGTGCAGGGAGTTGGGGTTGTGTAGTTTGATGGTCCGTCTAGCCCCTTGTACATTTCTGATGTGCTCTTTGTCCTTGATCTTGAGCTCAGCCTGCTCTCTGTTTGTGCATGCACCAAGATGGGTCTCACTGTTGAGCACTCTACTCACTCTGCCACAGTGACTGCTCTTGAAAAACACGCCATTGTGCTTTGTGCCTCTGTTGTTGATGACCTGTATCGTGTGTCTCGTTGCACTCCTTATGTTTCTTCTCCCCCTCTCTCCTCTCCACGTGTGTTTGTCACTAGTGTTCTCTCCCCTCAGCACCAGCGCTTGTTACATCGTCGCCTCTGCCATGTGAGCTTGGACGCTGTGTCCAAGCTCATTCGAACTTCGTCTTCCCTCGGTCTTGATGCAGTTTCTTTTGAGAAAGTGCCCAAGACCGCCAGTCTTTTTTGTGCCCAGGGTAAGATGCATTGCTGCTCCTATCCTGACTCCTCCCGAGCACTGCGCCCACTAGAGTTGGTCCACTTGGACCTTCTCGGTCCTCTCCCAGTCGAGTCCCTCTCTGATCGAGGTCGGTATGTTCTCACCCTGACCGAAGGCTTCACCCGGATCCAGTGGGTCTACAGCCTCCGCCACAAGAGCAATACCGCAATGGCAATCCGCCTGTGGCTTGTGATGGTTGAGCGTCAGTCTCGTCACACCCTGCACACGTTTTGCTCAGATCATGGTCGCGAGTTCTTAGGCAAGATGGATGCCTACATTGCTGAGCACGGCATCTTTCACCAGCTTTCCACCCCTGCTACATCACAGCAGAACATTGTGTTTGAGTGTTGGAACCGCACCATGGAGGATGCGGTTTGCGCTATGCGGTCTGAGTGCGGTCTACCGGAGTCCTTTACCTTTGAGGGCTTCTCCTACATGACGTGGGTCTGGAACTGCTTGCCGCATAATCCACTTCCGGACCATGTCACGCCGTACGAGTTGTGGTTTGGTTATCATGCTGATCTCTGTCTTGCCCGCGTTTGGGGGTCCCTCATTAGTATCTGGTACAATGAGGACCAGTAGGGGTCCAAGGTCTCATTTTGGGGACGCATGTGTACCTTCCTCGGCATCTCCCCGCGGTCAAAGGCCTGGCGCTTTTTGGGACCCTGCTCGCCATCGCATTGTCGAGTCTCGAGATGCTCTCTTCTTTGAGGCTCTCACCTACCGCGACTTGTCCAGCATTCTTTCACTGGCCGCTGACCATGTCCCTACTTGTGTGGCCACCCAGCGGATAGGGGAGTCTAGTCCTGGAGATGGGTCCGTCCGTGCCTCCTGACCTGTGGTCCGGTCTCCAGCTGCTGACGATCCGGCCATCGTGGCTGTGGGTCTAGTAGCCTCATGAGTTCCCTCTGGCACACCTGATCCCATGCCGGTGTCAGACCCCTCTGGCGCACCCGATCTCGTGCCAGTGTCGGTCCCCTCTATCACACCTGATGTCGTGCTGGTGTCAAACCCCTCTGGCACACCCGATCTCGTACTAGTGTCAGTCCCCTCTTCCACACCTGATCCTGTACGCGCGTCTGTCCCCTCTGGCATACCTGATGCCGTGCCAGTGTCAACCCCCTCTGTCACACCTCCTCCCGTGAATGCACCCATGCCCCCTAGAGCTCTGGCTCAGCAGCCTTCCCCACAGCCTAAGGTAAGCATCGCATCGGGCTACTCCCGCGAGCCCAGTGGTCGTCTTCGACCATTGGCCTTTAGGGCTCAGCGGACTGCTGACTCAGCACCCAGGCGCCCGACTCATAGTGTCCAGGGTGGCAAGCCTGGCACAAAGGCCCTTGGCTTGAGTGTCGAGGTAGACTACATTGAGGTACATCCAGCATGTCCTGTCAGCCATGAGTAGGTCTCTCCAGAGTTCTTAATCGATTGCGATGCCGCAGCCGGCCTTGTCGTGGTCAAACCGAGTCTGGAAACGTTTGTTCTAGCCACCCTGAGCACTCCCTCGACGCCGCCTGATCCAGGCACGTTGAAGGAGGCACTCTCAGCTCACGATGGAGAATTGTGGCGTGCTGCTTGTGAGGATGAGCTGAGAGCAATCCGTGAGCACGGTGTCTATGAGCTTGTCGACCTCCCACCTAGGTGGAAGGCTGTACAGGCCAAGTGGGTCTTTTGCAAGGAGGTGAAGCCTGATGGCACACTGGATCGCTACAAGGCTTGTTTGACGGCCAAGGGGTTCTTGCAGGTTGAGGTAGTATATTTCAATGACACCTTTGCACCCATTGGCCGCATGACCACCGCTCGCGCTCTGTTCGGGGTTGTTGCTCACCACGATTGGGAGTTGCACTAGATGGACGTGAACAACGTGCTCCTCCATGGCACCTTAGAGGAGGAGATCTACATGGTTTAGCCACCTGGTTTTGATGTCGATGACAAGGTCTGGCGCTTGCTTAAGGCCTTATACGACCTGAAACAGTCACCCAGGTCCTGGTACTTGGAGATCACAGGCACACTGACACGTGCCGGTTACGTACAGAGTGATGCTCACCCGTCCCTCTTTCTTAGACGGACAGCTGAGAGCTTCACCACCATCCTCGTTTACTTGGACGACCTCCTAATTGCGTCTCCTTCTATAGAGGGCGTGAAGGAGGCCAAGGGCGTCCTCCAGGCTGCCTACACGATGAAGGGCCTTGGTCCTGCAGCTGTGTTCCTCGGGATGGAGATCGTGGAGATCGTCAGCGACGGACACTCTTGTTGCATCAGGCACGTTACGCACGCGTTGTGGGGGAGGGATTTGCTGATCTCCTAGGTGCATTTCCTACAGCCTCCACCCCCATCACACCTGACGGGCAGGATGCTATGAAGGTGGATGATCCCGCAGGCCTGGGGGAGACACTGGACTTGACCATGTACTTGCGCCTGATTGGCTCTTTCATGTACTTGGCCACTACCACACGACCCGACATTGCCTTTGCCGTCAACCTGTTTGCACAGTTTTCACAGTGTCATTGGGCGAGAGCCCTTCATGCGGCTGTACGAGTGGTGTGGTACGTGGTGTCCACACCGTACCTCGGAATCTGCTTTTGTCGGCAGTGTTCGGTGGTAGTCGACGGCTACACAGGCAGTGACAGGGCGTGGAGTCATGATGGGCGAAGTCGGACTGGCTACGTGTTCCTACAAGGTGGTACCGTTGTGTTGTGGCGCAGTGGCAAGCAAGGTTGTTTCGCACGTAGCTCATGAGAGGCTGAGCATGTTGCTCTGGGGGCTGGAGCTGCTGAGGTGGTGTGGCTGTAGCGTCTATTTCGTGAGATACGTCAGTCTGTGCCTTGCAATGTTCAGCGCTGTGACAACCAGAGTGCTCTTGTCAGTGCAAAGAACTCTGGTGTGTTTCATGCTCGCACGAAGCACATTGCTGTTGAGCATCACTTTGTGCGTGATCTTGTGGAGCGACAGGTGATCTCCGTCACCTGCGTCGGCACGGACATACAGCAAGCTGACTTCTTGACCAAGGCACTTGCGCGCAGAATGTTCATGGTGGCCATTTCTTCTGTCGGGCTACGCCCCTTGCCTGAGAGTGGGGTGTGTGAGCATGGCCTGTTCAGCATCCTGTTGTGCACCTGTGTCAGTTCTGCACGTGTATGGACATGCGTACCATCGGGTCATGGGGGAGTGTTGTGATTTGAGTTTTTTTGTGTCCATTAGTATAGTTTACTGTGACTACTCCGCCGTGTCCATGCTCGTGCAGATTTGTGATGCGGGCCCAACTTCCGCCGGAGCACTGACGGTTGGTGGATCCATCCACCAGCAGCTACCAGACGACTGCCATGACGTCCCGGGTGCTTGCTGGGGTGCTCTGCAATTTTTCTGCAGATGCTAGAGTTTTCTCGGTGGACTTGCTCTCGAGCTCGATTTGCATGTTTTGCATTGTCTGTCCACCGATCGATGGCGGACTTGTGCGTGTGACCAGTCGTAGCGTCTGGCTTGAGATTTTGCATCTCTAGGTTCAGACGGTGTTGAGTTTGGATGCCTGTGCGCTGAGTTGCGGCCAAAACAGTGGTTTTCAGCCGGTTTTAGGACAAACAAACACTGCCGCGTGCGTCACACGCCGTGTGCCGCGGCAGGCTTTTATGTTGTGTGCTTGCCAGTTGTCATTTCTCTCTGCATTACTAAGCTATTGGAGCTTATGAGACTTTGCGCGTCTCCCTGGCCTGATCCTTGCTGTTTCTTGCACCTGCTTGCTTGCTAGTGCGCCAGCTGACTGGACAGTGTCGCCACATCAGCTGCAGCAAGGTTAGGAAGCTTCCTAGCAATTTCTCAGTGGGTGGTGCAGCGGGCTGAGGGTCTGCGGGTAATGCACCCAACGGGGCCACACCCACGGCAGTGGAGCGCCATCCCATAGCCGTCGGTGGGTTTGGCCATCCAAAGTTGCGCCGCCTTGGGTCTGAAGGGCCACACACAGTTGTGGCGCCTGGTGCCGGCGAGGACGCATGATGCGAGGGTAGCGGAACTGAGCCGCCACGGGAAAGACCCCCTGGCCGGAGGTGACAGCCCGTCCTCATGTGATTGGACCTATCGGTGGTGAGAGCGCGAAAGTTGTAGAACGCTGTCTCTGGGCACATGACAGGGGTGGGCGAGTGAGCGGCTTTGTCGAACGTACATGAACCTGTCGAGCAGAGGTAGGAGCCTTCGCCCCCTGGGCAGTGCCTCGGGTCTGGGGCGCCATAGCACTAAGAATGGGCACATTGGCATTTTCTGAACACAATAAATGCCTGATGTACCCTGCAAATCGACTCACCTTGCTTGATCAGGAGAGAGTGCGCCATGTTGACGCTCCACTGCGAACACACAAAATCCTGGCAGAGTCGCACATCGGCGCTGGAGAAGCCAAAATGATAGACACGGGGAGGGGGGGGGGGGCTCGCTGAACCTCCATCCAAGCTCACGTTGACTCTGACTTTCCGCCAATGCATGTCAGGGACCATTGTTACGTACATGGACAGTTTATGCTACCAATGCGCGTGCATTACACATGTGAGACAAGGGTCGAGGGTCAATGGAGTGCCTCCATTTCCGCACATGTAGGTTCGGCAGCCAGGCTGGCATTTGAGCATGCAGGCCGTGTTTCATCCGCCTTATTGTTTACAAGTGTACGTAACGTCAGCATGGCAAAGGAGAAGCAACAACGAAGGCAACCGAAGACCTCTATTGATATCTAAAAGCATGTACCCCTTCCATCGTGACCGATTGGATCGCCAAACCAAGTATTTCTGCATACATGTGTACACATTTGACGTTGCGTTCACTAGCATGCATCGTCTCGTTGTACGAAAAACGGAAAGGAAACGCAAAAATCGATTTCAGATGAAAAAAAGTAATAGCGTGCCCAACGTGCTCCACATATTGAGAAAATGCGTGGAAGCTTCCTAGCAACACAGCCGCTGACTAGTCGTTAGTGCCTGGTCAGACGGTGACGATAGTCACAGGTCGTGCACACAACGGCAAGGGTTTGGCTAGGAGACACAAGACAAAGTGTCAGAATGCTTCAATAGCATATGCTAAGAGAGAGAACAAATGACAAGTCCAAGGCATGTATACCTGCCGTGGCGCAAGGCGGGTGTCGCACGCGGCAGTCCAAGAGCTGTCCTAAAACCGGCCCAAAACCACTGTTTTGGCCGTAACTCTGCGCACACAGGTCAGAAAGCTACGCCGTCTGAACCTAGACGTGCAGGTTCAAAAGACGGACGCTATGACTGGTCACATTCATGCATCCATCATCAGACGGTAGACATACAATGAAAAAAATGCAAATAGGGCTCATGGCCAGTCCACCGAAAGATGCCTGCAAGCTATAGAAAAGGACAACAGAGAGTCCCGGCAGCATCTGAGGCTCTGGAACGGTAGTCGGCCAGTTCCAGGCCGGTAGTCCGCCGCCAGTCGTCGCACCGGTGTCACCAGGGCCCGCCGTAGGGATCTGCACGAGTATGGACACGGCCGAGTGGTTACAGTAAACTGTACACGAACGTCACAAATCACAACACTCCCCCATGACCCGATGGTACGCATGTCCATACACGTGCAGCACTGGTACAAACACAATAGTGAGTGACACAAACGGATGAGACACAGATGCATATCCCACACTCAACCACCCTCAGGCATGGGGTGAAGCCCAACAGAACGAATGACCACCAGGAACTTTCTGCGAGCTAGTACCTTCGTCAAGAAATCAGCACGCTGCATGTCAGTGCCAACCCGCATGACGGAGATCACGCGTCGCTCCACCAGATCACAAACGAAGTGATGCTCAACCGCTATGTTCTTTGTGTGAGCATGAAAGACAACGGAGTTCTCCGCAATGGCGAGAGCACTCTGATTGTCGCAACGTAGCATAATGGCAGGTACTTACTGCCCAAGCTCAAGAAACAAGCGCTCGAGCCATACTGCCTCAACAGCCCCTGTGCCCAAAGCAACGTACTCTGCCTCTAACGAGCTACGTGCGATGCAGCCTTGCTTCCTTCTTCACCAAGATAGAGCGGTACCACCGAGTAGAAACATGTAGCCAGTACGGCTGCGTGCATGTGGGCTCCAAGCCAATTCACTGTCAGTGTAGCCGTCAAGGACCACCGATCACTGTCGACGAAAATAGAGTCCGAGGTACGGCGTGGAGACCACGTACCGCACCACTCGCACAGCCGCATGAAGGGCTCTTGCACGTGGAGCTTGCGAGAACTGAGCGAGGAGATTGACGGCGAACGCGATGTCAAGACGCGTGGTAGTGGCCAGGTACATCAGAGATCCGATGAGACAGAGGTACAAGGTCACGTTCACTGTCTCCCCCAGCTGTGTAGGATCATCCACCTTCAGGGTATCCTGCCCATCGGGTGTGAGAGTTGTGGAAGCGGAGGGCACTGCACTGAGGAGATCGTTAAAACCCTCCCCCACGACTCGTGTGTATCGGGCCCGATGCAACAACAGTGTCCGATGTCTGTGATCTCGCATGATCTCCATACCGAGAAACACCGATGCAGGATCGAGGTCCTTCATCCTGTAGGCAGTCTAAAGAACAGCCTTGGCGTCCTTCACGGCGTCCAGGGATGAAGACGTGATCAGAAGGTCATCGATATAGACCGGGATGACGGTGAACCGGTTGGGTGATGGTAGGATGAACAGAGAGGGGTCTGCCTCACTATGTACGTATCCTATACGAGTCAAAGTACCGGTGATCTCCCGGTTCCAACACCGCGGAGACTGCTTGAGTCCGTACAAGGACTTGCGCAAGCGCCACACCTTGTCACCGTCCTCAAAGCCCGGTGGTTGAGCCACGTAAATCTCCTCATCCAGAGAGCCATGGAGGAACGCATTGTTCACATCCATTTAGTGCAGTTCCCAGTCATGCTGAGCCACTACACCAAACAGAGCTCGAGCTGAGGTCATGTGGCCGACAGGAGCAGAAGTGTTGGTGTAATCCACTCCCTCAATCTGAGAGTACCCCTTGACGACCAAGCGGGCCTTGTAGCATTCCAGTGAGCCATCCGTCTTCACCTTCTTGCGAAAGACTCACTTGACCTGAATAGCCTTCCTCCCAGGTGGAAGGTCGACAAGCTCGTAGACTCTGTGCTCTCGTATAGCGCAAAGCTCATCCTCGCAGGAAGCATGCCAAGCGTCAACATCCTGTGATGAGAGAGCCTCCCTCAGTGTGCCCGGGTCGGGAGCCATAGAGGGAGAACTCTGCGTGGCAAGTGCACACGCCTCAGTGCCGGGCCTGAAGACCACAAGATCAGCTGCTGCGTCACAGGCGATACGGAACTCACGAGTGACGAGGTCGTGTCCTACGGACACGCGGGATGTACCTCTGTGAGCTTAGTGCAGACACTTAGGCCTAGGGCCTTTGTGCCTTGGTCACCACTCGCGATGCTGCGAGAGGAGCGCTTGAGTCTGGGGCCCGACGCTCGCTGAGCTTTGGAATCCAATGGTTAAAGACGGTCACCGGGCTCACGGGAGTAACCTGAGGGCGAAGGACGCACCTCAAGCTCAGGGACAGATGCGAACGCAGCTGGTGAGGGCTGAGACAAGGCAGCCGGAGATGCCGTGCGAGGAGATGCGTGTGTGGGGAACACGGGGCTGGGTGTGACAGCTTGGGAAGGCAAGACTGGACCTGACACTCAGGCAGGAGTACCAGCCGACGTAGGGACGGGAGTGGGTGAGGCAGGATCAGATACACAAAGAGGGATGCCAGCAGACGTAGGTGCTGGTACAGAAGGAGGCGTGGAAGTCGTGGGAACAGAGGTACCTGTGGGGTGTGAAACAGGCTGGAGAGGCGAGATCTCTTGACCAATGGTAATGATCGCCGGATCATCAAGGGCCGGAGACTGAGAGGGGGCTCGAGCGGACACATCCGCCTGATGAGGGATGCTCGCTGGCGTGGAAGTCTCCCCCATCCGCCCAGAACCCTCACAGGAACATATGTGGCGGAGAGCGCTGTGATCGAAGTCAAGTCCCGGTAGGTGAGCGACTAAAAAAACAGCGCGTCGCGGAACTCAATGACGCGACGACGAGTAGGGTCCCCCAAGCGCCAGGCTTTCGACCGCGGGGAAATGCCTATGAAGACACACAAGCGGCCCCGAGGTGAGACCTTGGACCCCTGCTGGTCCTCGGTGTACCACACAGAGGCCAGGGAGCCCCAGACGCGAGCAAGACAAAGGTCAGCACGCTGTCCAAACCACAGCTCGTACGGTGTGATATGGTCCGGAAGTGGACCGTGCAGGAGGCGGTTCCAGACCCAAGTCATGTAGGCAAAACCCTCAAAGACAAAAGACTCCGGGAGACCGCACTCAGACCGCATAGCGCGAACCGCATCCTCCATGGTTCGGTTCCAGCGCTCAGATACACCGTTTTGCTGGGGGGTAGCAGGAGCGGAGACATGGTGAAAAATCCCGTGCTCAACAAAGAAGGAGTCCATCTCGCCAAGGAACTCGTCGCCGCAATCCGAGCGGAAGGTATGTAGCGTGTGCCGGGACTGACGCTCAGCCATCACTAGCCAGAGTCAAACCGCAAGGGTGGCGTTGCTCTTCTCACGCAGGCTGTAGACCCACCGCATCCGGGTAAAGTTGTCAGTTAGAGTCAGAACATACCGGCCCCTCTCGGATAGGGACTCGATCGGGAGAGGGCCGAGAAGGTCTGAGTGAACCAGCTCGAGAGGTCGAAGCGCTCGAGAACGAGATTCAGGGTAGGTGCACCGGTGCATCTTCCCTTGAGCGCAAAAAAGACACTCAGTCTTGGGTAGCTTCTCGAAAGAAGCCACGTCAAGACCGAGAGCAGGCTGTGTCCGAATGAGCTTTGACACAGTGTCGTAGCTAACGTGACATAGACGGCGATGAAGTAACCTATGGTGTTCCGAAAATAGAACACCAGTGACAAAGACCGGAGGAAGAGGAAAAGGAAGAGCAAGGGGAGGAGGGCCGAGCGATGTGATACAGATCATCTCTGAGTGAAGCACGCAGGACGACACTGCGGGTGTCAGTAGCAGTCACAGTCGCTGAGTCTGCGGTATGCTCCATGGAAAGACCCATCAAGGTGCAAGCACGCACAGAAAGCAAGCTGAGCTCAAGATCAGGCACAAACAACACGTCGAAAAGGTACAAGGGGCCAGACGGACCGTCGAAGCATACAACCCCAACACCATGGACTGCCAAGGACTAATCAGACCCTGTACGAACAGAACGGATAGACGTGACAGGACCGAGAACAACAAAGTCACTACGACGGCACGTCATGTTATGGGTGGCACCAGAATCGATGATCCAAGTGCCACCGGAGTCATGGCTAGTGGACGTCACTTAACAACGAGCAATGGAACACTCGACATCAGAGGGACGCTGAGCCGTCAGTGGGGAGGAACGACGCACAACACAAAGATGAGCCTCATGAATTCACTTGGTGTAGCCAAGCCCATCATCATCACATGCAGACTGTGCTCCCATACACGCGTCGTCAAGAGCCTCTGGAACGGACGAACCAGCAATCTGTGAACCACCTGTGCTGGGTTTGTAGGCTGGTACGGGCTGTGGTAGTAAGGCCACACTCCCTCAGAAGTAGCCCACACCTGAAACAGGATCTCTCAGCAGTCGAAGCCGTCCTCACTGATGTACAGTGGAGGTGGTGCCTCAAAATCCTTGGGCTGCCGCTCCGTGGGGAGAGCAACCACAGGCTGAGTAGGACGAGGTGAGATGTTTCCTAGAACCTTCCTAACCATTTGCCGGGACACGAGGCGTCAGCGCCAGGTCAGCGTGTGACAACCGTCACAAGTTAGAGACAAAACTGCAAGGGTCTGGGTTGGGACACGAACAGAGTGTCAGGAAACTCAAACTGAATGGAATTGCAGAGAGAGATAACA
Organism: Penium margaritaceum; assembly: GCA_023375785.1. Taxonomy (NCBI): domain Eukaryota; kingdom Viridiplantae; phylum Streptophyta; class Zygnematophyceae; order Desmidiales; family Peniaceae; genus Penium; species Penium margaritaceum. The sequence goes on from SZWC01016734.1 coordinate 43,845, forward strand.
AATGACAAGTCCACAGTATAAATACCTGCCGCGGCGCACGACAGGTGTCGCACGCGGCAGTGCAAGGTCTGTCCTAAAACCGGCCCTAAAACACTATTTTGGCCGTAACTCTGCGCAGACAAATCAGAACGCTACGCCGTCTGAACCTAGAGATGCAAAATCTCAAGCCAGACGCTACGACTGGTGACACACACAAGTCCGGCACCGATCGATGGACAGGAAATACAAAACATGCAAATCGGGCTCAAGAGCCAGTCCACCGAGAAAACTCTAGCGTCTGCAGAAAAAACCGCAAAGCACCCCGGCAAGCACCCAGGGCGTCGTGGCAGCTCTCTGGCAGCTGCTGGTGGATGGAGCCACCACTCATCGGTGCTCCGGTGCCAGCTGTGTCTGCATCCGGGATCATGTCGTCGCGCTCTCCTGTAGCGCTGCTCTCCTTGCCGTCGCTCGTGACAGGTGGAAGCCACACACACCAACACTCCCCCTGGCTGACACAACTGTCAACATAATGATGTCTGGGCGGAGGCAAGAGATGATGGCTCAGGGAACCAATCATAGCGAGCACTGATCAAGCATACCACAGCACAGGGTCTCCTCGTGACAATGGTGCATCCCACCAAATGCCCGGGTCTCGACCATGCACGAAGTGAATCACACACCTACGTGTCAAACATCAAGCAAGAGAGACAGAGAAACAGGTCTCCTCGTGACCCCGGAAANGTCTGCATCCGGGATCATGTCGTCGCGCTCTCCTGTAGCGCTGCTCTCCTTGCCGTCGCTCGTGACAGGTGGAAGCCACACACACCAACACTCCCCCTGGCTGACACAACTGTCAACATAATGATGTCTGGGTGAAGGCAAGAGATGATGGCTCAGGGAACCAATCATAGCGAGCACTGATCAAGCATACCACAGCACAGGGTCTCCTCGTGACAATGGTGCATCCCACCAAATGCCCGGGTCTCGACCATGCACGAAGTGAATCACACACCTACGTGTCAAACTTGAAGCAAGAGAGACAGAGAAACAGGTCTCCTCGTGACCCCGGAAACGTGTCTCCCGGTGCCCGGGTCTCGACCACATCATGCATGGATCATATATAACACATGTATGCAATGGGTCTCCACGTCACACCGGTAGAAATGAACAGGTGTACGGGTCTCGACCAGCATAACCTAGCATGGATCATACATAACACATAGAGGCAATGGGTCTCCACATCACACCGGTGAAACTCACCAGGTGCGCGGGTCTTGACCAGCATAACCTGGACCATAGCATCGTGCTGCACCCTAAGTAACCTCGGTGTCCTCAAAAAGATGTCAGACCAAAGTCCTCACACCAACACTCCCCCTGGGCTGCAGTGGCTGACAGTACGAGCAAAGCTGATGGCTGCTCCCAACACAATCCGTGAGGAGGGAGCGCGGCTCCTCCATGGCCACATACCCCTACACAGCAATAGCAAGGGTGACGACGATGCTGGTGGGATGTGTCCGCACAAAGCCTCACCCTGAAGCGGCGTCGTCGCTGTCATCGTCATCGCTGTTGTAGTCGTCACTACTGTCGTCATGTGCTGATGTGACTGGTGCAGCGCTGAGGGCCTCCTCCAACAGTATTGCCTCCCGTATGCATGCCAGCTGCTGTGTTGCATGCTGCCACACGGACTGCGTTGCGTCGAGACGCGTGTGTAGTTTGTCGAGCTCTGCTACGGCAGCCTGCCGGCCAGCTGCATCTACGGCATGCAGGCGGTCAGTCGCGGAATGAATCTGATGGTGGACCTCCATCATGTGCGCGTCGGTGCGAGTCACTGCCTCCTGCATCCTCGTCTCCTCGTCGCGTAGGAAGCTCTCCATGCCAATAGGCAACTCAGCTGCTGCCTGATCACCAGCTAATGGCAGGAGGTCGTCACCACTGAGCGCGTCCGCATCCGTAGCAGCTGCACCAAAGGGGGTGGTGCTGCGGAGTCACTGGCTGCTGCTGACACACTCGACACTCGGGTGTCTGGTGGCCAGACGTCGTCATCCGTCGGTGTATCTGCCGCTACAACATCGTCGCTCTCATCAGGAACCCATACACCCTGCAGAAACGCCGAGCCCCTGGTGCACAACCAATCGTCCACCTACTGCTGTGCGTCCGCCCGTCGCCAATGTGCATCCTGTAGGGACCACTCCACAGCCTGGAGACGGGTGTGCACATCCTCCATGCACATCTCAGCAACCTCTCGTGCAGAAGCATCTGTAGTGTACCAACAGCTGCTGGCCTCCCGGAGCTCGGCCATGAGACTCTGCACGTGCGCCTCTGCTCGAGCCACCACTGCCTCATGCTCATCGACCGTGGAGCGTAGGCGCTTGGGTATAGGAACTGTAGCTCGGACGAGCGTAGCTATGTCATCGGCTGGAACCACTGTGGTGTCAACGACACCGGTCAGGGTAGCGGGGTGTCGGATGTCTGCAGCTCGCTCTACATCCTCCATGTCGCACACGCGGACGTCTGCTCTCTGCGAGAGGCTATCACGTGCTCTAGCCGCGGCTACTACAAGAACGGCAGCGCACTGGGCCTCTATGTCTGCCTCCGACCCTGCGTCCGACAGCTCGACGACGGACGACTGGTCCTCATCGAGGAGGTCTACCTCGTCCTGGCAGTCAATCACCTCCTCCTGCTGTCCAGCACTATCTGCCAGAACCACCTGGGTGTCTGCTGTGGGTCGAGCATCAGCATCTGTATCACGTGCTCCTCCTGCTGCTGCTCCTGGCACCATGGCAGCTGTCTCCACACCAGCTAATGCAGGAGCGTGCGCATCATCGGGCGCAGCTCCGGCATCGGCCGTCATCACGTGATCCGCCAAAACATCAACGATCACCAACTCCATCCCCGACTATGACTCAGCATCGGACCAATCCTCTTCTGACGAAGAGTCTCCGTCACAGCGAATGTCTCCCCCCGCTGAACTCTCCGCTAGCCGAGTCTGCTGTGTGGCGTCATCCACCTCAATCATCCTGCGATGTAGAGCAGTCGCATCACCAATGCCGAGCTCCGCTGCGGTCGTCAGTGGACACACCATCCCCCCCACGACTGGCACCTCGGCAGGAGCTGTGGGGACTCGATAGATCAAGCCGTGGACAGGAGACGAGGGGATCTCGTCACCTGAGACTCCTCCCAGAGCCACGTCTACTGCCAACGTCCCGTCAGTAGTAGTGACTGCAACTGCTGCTACTATCACGACGTCGATGGCTGCCGACACACCCACTGCGTGGACGTCTGGCAACACTCCACTGGTCACCAATGTAGCGGAACGGACGTCTGCTCCACATGTGCCGGCTGACACCGCTACTGCTACTACTGCCTCATCCACTAGTACTGCCCCACCTGCCTCTGTGGTCTCTGCTACGTCAACTATAGTCTCCATCTCCATGTCTGCCTCCAACTTTGCGTCAGACCACTCGTCCGTCTCCGAACCCACGTCGGACCACTCGTCGGATGGCTTGTCCTCACTGAGAGCGCCCTGTCGTGAAGCGCCGTCTGTCGCATCCCTCATGCACTCGCCGGTGGTCGTTGGCGGATACTCCATCCCCCCCTCGACCGACACACTGGTAGAAGCTACGAAGGGGTGCCGCACCAACTTTGCGACTGGGGAGGAGGGAGTCAGCTCTGTGGTGACGTCTGCCGATGTTGCGTCTGCTGCTGCCTCCTGCACACGTCTCGCCAAACTTGCTCTCCGCCGCCTTGCGTGCCGAGTCCGAGAACGACGATGGCGAGCCGAAGAGACTACCCCAGAAGTGGAGGGGTCACTGGTCGTGATGACTCCAACTGCCTCCAGCACAGAGCGTAGGGTGTCAGATGTAGAGCTAAGGTCGAGAGGCGTGGCATCGTCAGGTGATGACACTGACGGAGGTGAGGATGGCGAGAAGGAAGAAGAGGGTGTGTGAAGCGGCATGATGGCAACAGCCCGCTCAGAGATCACGTGGTCTATGAGCTGTTGCACCATGCGCTTCAGACCCTGGAGCTCGGCGTACACCACCGCCATAGCTCCACTGAGGGGCGCGACTGTATGAGCTGATGTATCGGAGGCGGATGGTGGAGTAGGGCGGGACCGTAACCAGGGCGGTCGCCACCCAGCAGGGCGCTGGCGACACTGGCGCCAGCCATGGTGTCGGTCGCAGCAAAAGTAGCAGGCAAAGCCGTTGGACGCCTGAGGCGTGTGCCACGGCTGGAACTGCCACTGTGGACGCGGCATCTGCCACGTATGCAGAGCAGGTGCCAGCCACGGCGCCGGCTGCGCT
>SZWC01016735.1:6540-29118 GCA_023375785.1 Penium margaritaceum
TCACCTGCACCCTCACCTTCCCCCCCATCTGCACCATCATCTTCACCATCACCTTCACCCTCTTCTTCTAGCTCTTCCTCTATAGCTAGATCACTACGACGACGTGCGTTCACCCATGCCTCCTTCGCTACCAACTCTGGTGCTACCTCTCCGCTAGGTGCTACTTGGAAGTTCACCAGGGTTGGATCATTGATCCAGGACTTCAGCAGCATGAGATTCTCAACTGTGAGGTCTACAAGAGACTGTCTGAAGTCAGTGGTGATGTGGCGGCCCAGAGAGAAAAGCCTTTCAGACGGCGTGCTCGTGGCTGGAACTGCTAGGAGGTCCAGTGGTGCGAGGTGGAATGTCGTGTACTTTTTCTCGTACTTGCACATGTACATGAGGATTTTGCACTTGCGGGGCTTCTTCTCGTCCTTTGCCCAGGTATTCACCTCCACCTCCAAACTGGAGGGTCCATCCTGTGAGGTGGTTACAATGCTCGGCTCCGCAAACATGTCAGCGCCTGCATCTTCCAGTGCAGCCTCCATGACGTCCGGCCCAGACTGAATCCTTGCGCTGCGACGTGGCTGCGGGGTGCTGGCTGTGGCGGGTGTTATCACTGCTGCAGTACAAACAGAAATTAGGTTAGAATTTTGGATAAACAGTGCCGGTGTATCAAACATGACTTGACATAATTATAGTTTACCTGATGCTGCAGGTGCTGTACTTGTGGATGTAGCAGCAGTAGAGTCGGTGTGGTTCTGAAGCTGGAGCTGCTGTAGACCGTTGGTACTGCCGACTGCAGCCATGGCTGCGGCAGCCTCCTCTGCAGCTCTGCACAGCTCCACCCACAAGTAGTACGGCCTAAGCATCTCCACCACCTTCACGTATAGCTCTGCTGGGGTGGCGATGCCGACCTTGGGATGCACTTTTGTGTAGAAACACAGGCGGAACCGAGGGTCAAGGGCGGTTGCCAACACGTGGCGCTCGGTGCACAACTTCGTGTACTTGTCCAGCTTGGCGATGCTGGAGTTCATGCCCTCCTTAAGCTCGACCAGCAGCTGTTCCTTGCAGTCCAGACGGCCAGCTTGTCCTTGGCGCTTGCTCTTCCGCTCTGCTGCCACGGCTTTCACGACCCAGTTCTGCATCTTGTCGAGGAGGGAGGAGTAGAAGGGAATGACAAGGGAGAGGGTGGGATAGGACGATCTGGATATGCCATCCGTGAAGCTCTTGTAGGGCTTCACGATGACAGTGAAGAGTGCAATGAGCTCCCAGTCATCGTAGGTTGGCTTCAGGTGCGCACCATCCCTGCCATACAGATCCAGCCACTCCTCAAGCACAAACCGCACAGCAATCACGCACTCACACATTTCCAAAGCGCTGTTCCACCTTGTCTCGGTGTCCAGGTGGAGGGACTTGTACGTTAGTCCCGCTGCTTCAACGGCTTGTTGCAACGACTCTTCACATGTTGGCGTCCGTGTCACGAACACCGCGATGGCCCTGACCTACTGAATGATGGCCATCACGTGCGGCTGCTTCAACAATTCGCCCACTGCAAGGTTCATCACATGGCCGAGGCACCTGATGTGCCCGGCCTTGTCGAAGGAGTCGTTGTTGGGCACCATGTGGTTGTCAACGAGGGAGTCATTTGTGCTCTCGTTGTCCATGGTGAGACAGAAAACTCTGTCCCACAGCTCCCACTGCTACAGTGCTGTTTTCAGCAGTTGGAAGAGGTTGTCGGCTGTAGCTCCACCCTTGATGGCCAGGAAGGTGAGGGCGATCGAGCGCACGTTGTAGTCGCTGTCGATCCAGTGCGCCGTTACTCCTAGGTACTTGACGTTGTTGCTTGCTTTCCAGCCGTCGTTCGTGAAGGAGATGGCCGACTTGACTGCCGCCAGTTGCTTCTTGATGCACTGACGGAACGCCTTCGCACCGACGCGGATGTTGCGTGCGACGGTCATGCGGCCAGGAATAGCTGCTGCGGGGTTGGCGTACGCAAACGCCTTGGCAAGCCAGAAGCTCTCCATGGAAAAAAAACAAAAGTTATTTGTCCACTGCATGCTTCCACAGTATGCAGTGAAAAAACTTCTTGTTGAAGATGTAGCCGACGCCCGCCACACCACGCGCGATTGGGTTGTCTTCAGGAGCTGCTGCTTCACCGCCATCAGCATCCGCGACCACACTTCTCGCCTCCTGGAGCTTGTTGGCAGTGACAAGGGCTTTCAGATGCCGCCACTCGTCTCGGTGGATGAGGCGCATGTGCTTCAAGAGAGTGCCGGAGGTGCCATTTTTGGCCGATAGGCTGACTGGTTTTGCTGAGTACTTCGTGCAGTGTAAGCACATGCCCAGTGCGGTCGGACGGACACCCAATTTTTTGAAGGACCCCCAGATGAGGGAGTTCTCTCCCCGTCGTTTGCGCTTGTCGCCGACGGCGCCCTCCTCTTCCTTTTCGTCCTCATCGTCTTCGTCGTTGTTCACCTCGTCTTCATCAGCAGGATGGGTGGTGTCGTCTTTGGCCATGACGGCTAGTAACAGGAAACAGAGCTGCTGGATGTCAATCAAGGAGATGCACACCTAGGTGTTGTGCTTCTGAATGGCGTGGCAGTGCAACGACGGATGGGTTGCGTTGTTGCGGACCACCAACAATGCGACGATGTCCATCAATGGCTGCCTTTGTCCAAACCATATCCTGCCATCCTTACCGCTCATGATATTGTGGGGCTACACGTGGTTGGTCAGTTGACACATAAGAAGATATGAGACCAATGAACTGTCGAGGCGCCATCTCCAGGCTGGCGACTTGACAGGTTTCACGCGGTTGACACGCATGATGCATGTGCAAGCCACGCGGATGTGTCGTGAAATAGTTTGCCGTTCCAAAAAATGGCGCGCATGTTGAGCTGTTCGATTTCGAATGTGCAAATGAGTGTGCTATGTGTTCGATTTGAGCCGGACTTCTAGTCAGGTTTTCTTACCCCAACCCCCCCTCCCTCTGCCCAAGGATCCGGGTCAGGATCCGCAGATACAAGCCGGATCCACAATCCTGGATCCGGAACTGTGAATCTGGATCTGGATCCGGATTCATGGGTAGGGTACCGCGGAGCCCAGGATCCGTGTGCAGCCTTACCCCTGGGGGAACACTCAACTGGCCTGCCAGACAGTGCAATTCGAAGAAACCGATGGCATTCTTCCTGGCCTCACCGTGACACTCTCCTCTCTCCACTATGACCCCCCAGGTCAAAAGAAAATCCACCCATCCGATCTCCCCCTCAACCTCTCGTTATCTTCCTTGACAGAAGTTTTTCAAAACCTTTATGCAGATGCGGATGGCAAGGCTGACATCGTCATCACCAAGGTCACCTGCCCTGAGTACAAAGTCTACAGAGCAATGAACCCAGAAGATAGAACGATCGCGGTCAAAGGGGTCCCCATGGACCGCGACGCTGATGACATCCACAAAATACTATGTGTCGATCACCTAGAGGGGTCCAACCGCGCCTCGCTGGTGAACATCTTCCATATGCACCGTCACATGAAACCTCTCATGGGCAACACCACAAACACGCTGATCGGTATTGCTGTTCCATACCTGGAAGACCCGGACTTCGCCAAGGTAACCCCGATCCTTTACTTCGACAAAAAAACCAAGCCAGAAACCATCAACTTCTCAGGGCCGATCTGCGAGTACTGTGGTAACAATCACCAGACCCGCTATCACCAGTATTTCGAGGTGACCAGACCACAGAATCTGCATAACCTGCGGACCATTGCTGAGATTCACAAACAGAACGGTAAGACCTAATTTAAATAATTAAGCCCTGCTCAACTCATTGCCTATACTGACCATGACTTTCATTTGTGCAGTGCGGGCCATTGGCAGAACACGCTTCTCATTGATCTTGGAGTTTGACTCCGGTTTCATCCTGACAAGCACAGGAAGAATGTCGAGTTCTGGTTCTGCAACAACACACTCTGTGCTTGTGCCAGTGGCAAGAAGCTGAGAACACTTCGTGATCATGCAAAGACACCAGCTCATCGTGCAGAAATGAATGCATATGAGGACAAACCCATGGACAAAACGTTCGTGGTGAATGTGAACTCTGGCATCGACGTTCTCCAACAGAGATTCAAGCTGAACTAAAGTTGTTGTCATCCTGGGTAAACTCCCGCATCTTCTCTCAACGTCCTCTCATTTCCATCCCCCTTCAGTTATCTAACACCCTTTACTCTCCTTTCAGACCTCAAACTCCAGAGACTGATCAACTTTCAAGCGAGGCTCTCGGATCATGGTTCCTCGAGACATAACTCTCTCTAAGTGAAACGCTACAACTCCGCCTGTCTGCAGAAGACCCTGTTCCATACCCAAATGTCCGAGCGGATATCCCCACCACGTTTTTAGTAGGATCCATAATCCCTTTTTGGCCCACGAACAAGCGATTACGTTATCGGTCGGTATACTTGTCAGATATTTGTGGATCTCGATATTTCTTTCCCCTTGGTACTAATACGGTTTACAATGGGCACCATTCTTTCCTCCACTATGACAAACTCCCACCAACCCTGACAATCAAGCACCTCCCACAACCAGCGTTTAGAAAAGTACAAACTAGACAACATATTGACCATGAGCATTTAATACTTTGGGAACGACCACTGGTCCCAATCTATCAACAACCCCGCTGTCGATCCCCATCAACGTATCACCAACATGACGAATGGATACATCCTAATCTAAAGAACTCTAACGATCAGCAGACATCTGCTTTCGTGTATCAAAATTCTGAACAACCTCATAATAAAGAAATCACACAGAAAAACAAGACTTTTCACAACCTAAGAGTCCTGCTAATTCATGCAGTGATAGAAATTTCCACCTCTCGTTGCAAAGAGAAACATAGGTAAATTCACTTCATACACCCACACAACAACAAATTTAATCATCACGAAGACAACTTTAAAGAGACAAGGAAAATTGCACAGCCCAAAGTGAGACACCTTCACCCAAACGTGAAGGCAAACACATAAACCACTGATAGCACAGAATGAACTGGGAACACAACCCCACCCCCACCTCATATCTTTGAGAATATCCAAATGTCGTCTAGTACAGAATATGACAACATGGAACCCACCCTCTCCTATAGGAAGTTCAAAACTAAAGAACGACACAAAATGCATACTAGAGTTATAAAAACCAACCAACAGTCTCAAATTAAAAGCGTTCCCCTATTTTCAGAAGCCCCACCAAACAATGAAAAAGTAAGAACAAACGTAAACCACATCACTGAGGGTAATCACACCACGAACACGAATCCACGCAATAACCACAACAAACGAGTAAAACTTTGGAGAGCACGTGAGGGCGTGACGGCTGGTGCTAACACTGTCAAAGTAGCCGTCAATGTCCCGGCATACCGGCAAACCGTGACGACAAGTCCAGAGGTCACCATGAATCACACACCAACAGAAAAAACAGGCCAAGTGCGTGATGTGACAGAAATAGTTTTGCCTAGACTAGCGGTTCATTATTTCTGTTTCCTTGAGCAAGAGGGAAGGGTTGTTCTTGTAGCTCCAACCTGCCCTAATGTATACGTACTAAGACAAAAAGGGACAATGAGAAAGCTACAACCTTCCAACTATGTGGATGCATGGTGTGGTGCCAAACATTCACATGAACGAGACCTATGATGAGCTGTTGCACTTTGCACTCAGGTTTACACGCATAATTTAAACTCTACCATAGTGTGTCTTACGTTGTACTAAAAATAATTATAGTCCTTCGACTTTTCAAGCACACAACCATTTCTGTTGTCAAGGAAAAATCATTCTCAAAATCTCCAAATCCCTATTTTTCTGCACACAACTTCATGTTCCGTATGCAATCTCCCAGAAATTGCGCACGAAACGTTAACTATCCAAATTCCACGTACAACCCCCCAGGACATGCGCACAGACGTGGCAGAATTCAAGCATCAAAATACTGTACAATGCATGGATTGTAGATAGTGTAAGTATTGAGTTGCACGAAAGAGAGTAGGTGGAAACGTAAACCTCAGCAATAGCAGAAAGCCAGGGAATGCAGAAAGCGAGAGGTGAGGTTTTTTCGGACGCGCAAGAGAGCAGTCACAAGAAGGAAATCTGCTGTTCGTCGGGGGAGGGGATGAGCAAAGTGAGCCAGCGAGCAGCAAGCTCGCCCTACCTCAACGCTTGATCCCCACCACATGACAGCCTGGGGATCGAACCATTTCTCCTTCCTTTTTGTTATCCTCCCTCACATGGTAATGGATGGACCACGGGTAGAGACCCGGGTGTGCCTAAAATAATTAGAATGAACCAAGTATGTACATTGCAAGATAAAATAGTCAGAATGAGCAGATGTGATGCTGATGTTCACATGGCCCACAGTCATGTCTCGTTGACGGTGAATGCGTCAGAGGCAGAATCTTGGCTCTCTCAGTCACCTGCATCAGCGATGTGTGGGATGCGCAATGAGGCCACAGGTCACTACGTGTCTGTGACACAGGAACCAACACTTGCCCATTACCCACAGCCGATACACAACACACACTCACATGGACGTCACAAGATGTGACAAACAGAATTGTACACAAGTACACAAAGACACAACGACAACCGGGTGCGTCACGAGCACACAACAAGTCAACAACATGGACCGCAGCCTTGAAGACATTGCTATTCAACGCCTTTGTGAGGAAGTTAGCTCTATGATGTTCAGTTTCCACCCAGACGATATGGACGTCACCTGTAGCCAATCTCTCATGCACAAAATGATGCTCAACATTGATTTGCTTAGTGTGAGTGTGGTGGATTCCATCGTGCTCAGCAATAGCCTTTGTGCTTTGATTATCATAGTGCAAAGTAATACAGCGACTGGGGACACGTAACTGCAGCAAGAGACAACACAACCAAACTCTCTCACATGTATGAGTGCCAACTGCAACACAATTAGCTTCGCTAGAGCTGCGAGCAACACAACCCTGTTTGCCGCTCTTCCATGACACAACGGTCCAGCCCACAAGACGATGTAGATAGAATGGCTGCGAGCATCAGCGTCATGTGCATAGTCCGTGTGTAGCCACCAACCACAACTGATGGCTGTGCCCGATAGCACAGACCAGTACAAGCCGTGGAGAGGGCATATCTGACAAAACGCAGTACAGATTCCAACTTTCATGCTCTCGAGCACTGTGAGACTTGTGCCAGGAAGTGTTGAATGGTATGCACCTCGTCCACTAGCTAGCTCGCTGGCTGCCTGGCTGCACAGACAGACAAGGCATGCATTCCTCTATGGAGTACGTCCCCTTGGTCTGTTTTGAGATAGGCCAGGAATGCACTGCCTGTAATGGGTATGTCCCCTAGAGATCATCATAGGAAACACACCTTTGTGGCCTTATTGGAACATGCCCCGGAGCTCATGGTTCATAGGTTCAAACCTTGGGACAGCCGTAGTTTTCTTTGTGTCCCAAAATGGGACAGAAAACTTCTTGGAAGCTTACTAGAGTCTGCCTTGAGGATGACACTTGGCGGTCTCATGACGTGCCAAGTAGGACTGTAGGTTGAGGTTGGCTCTTGTAGAGCCACTACGAGCAGAAGCATTAGCAAAGCTCTGCAAGTATAAAAGCCTTTACCCTGCATGCATCCATTTACAATTCTTGCCTTTGAGACTCCTCACAGAGTGTCCAACCAAGGGTAGATAGTAAATACATTCATGCGGACTTTGTGAGGTTGCAAAATGAACGAACCTAAAGTGTGGATCCCTTGTTTGAGGGTGATATGTTATCTTGGTTGCAATACCAAGAGCGGTCGGCGGCCTCCCATGTCGGGACCCATTTTCCAGACCGTTGCTATCCGCACATTGACAAAGAGTTATGGGCCCACACATTTGGCTCTAAGGCGGGCTTTTAAGACCAACTCGTGGTACAACAGGGACACAAAGATGGTCTTGTAGGGCGCATAGGTACAACAGGGACACGAAGATCGGACGGCCCCATCTGCTCCATTGGCTCCATCGGCTTCTTCAGGTAGGGTGCGTGCACGTGGCAGACTTAGGAACAAAGAATAGCTCTTTCCATATTGGACAAGACCCTCGAGCCCTAACGGGATAAGGCTCTATCCCATTAGAAGGTGGTACGATCCCGAGTCTGTTTCCTCATGATGGCACCATCGCCTTAGGCAATTATCGGCAGGAGGGGTATGCAACGGAACCACCTGCACCTTTGACAACGGTCATAATCAGTAGCCTCATCAGCCTCAATGGCTTCAATGAAGCAGAGGATCAGTAAAGCAGAGAAGACAAGCAACCACTAAAATTGGCGGATCCGACTCAAGCCCGCCTCGAGGCAGGTATGTCCAAATTCACGAGGACAGGTTTTCCCTTGTGGAAATGGCAGCTAGAGATTGTCATGAACGTGTGTGGCTACCTCGACATGCTAAAAGGGACCAAGACAGCACTCGCTGATGCGACAGTGGCTACGCATGCGGCTGACCTTGCAGCATGGACAATGAAGAACAACATGGCTCTCGTCATACTTGTAACGTCAATCAACGACACTCAACACTCCCACATCACAGGATGCACGTCGGCCGCCNCAGTAAAGCAGAGAAGACAAGCAACCACTAAAATTGGCGGATCCGACTCAAGCCCGCCTCGAGGCAGGTATGTCCAAATTCACGAGGACAGGTTTTCCCTTGTGGAAATGGCAGCTAGAGATTGTCATGAACGTGTGTGGCTACCTCGACATGCTAAAAGGGACCAAGACAGCACTCGCTGATGCGACAGTGGCTACGCATGCGGCTGACCTTGCAGCATGGACAATGAAGAACAACATGGCTCTCGTCATACTTGTAACGTCAATCAACGACACTCAACACTCCCACATCACAGGATGCACGTCGGCCGCCGAGGTCTACAAAAAACGCCCACGGGTGTATCAATCAAACACCGTAGCAAACTGACTATTCATCTTCCAAAAGGTTCATGTCGATGAGGGTGAGCAAAAGAGAGTCGATACCTGTATTTCTGCACTCATTTGACAACATGCTATAAGAGGTCCAAAAAATAGAATAGAAACTCGACTCCAACATGCATGCCATGATCCTTCTGATGGTGGTGCCAGAAAGCTAGGGGTCCTTGATCACCGTATTTGGCAGTTGGAAGGAAGCAGATCTGACATATGAGGCTGTCACCGAACACGTCCGCAACGATTCCATGCGACACAATGGTAGTGAGACAAAAATTTCAGCCTATGCCTCTCGCTTTGGTAGACAAGGTGCAAGCTCTTGCTATAGTCAAGGCAGCAGCGGAAGTAGTGGTGGTGGAGGGAAAGGCAAGAGTGGCGGGAAGAGTTCAAAGAAGCCCGACAACTGTCACAACTGTGTCAAGGTTGGGCACTGGGCTAGGGACTGCCATAGTCCCAAGAAAAAAGGCGAGAACAAGGGTGGGAAGGCGAAGAAGGAGCTCACCAAAATGATGGCTGAAGGGTTGTCCATGAAGGGGCAACGCTCCTTAGGCCCGGGAAATTCGCCCTTAATGCGGGAACCAACCACCACTCCTCAAAAGAGAAGGGTGGGTTTGGCCCCATGGCCGAATCTGACATGCGCATCAAGTGTGCAAACGTCGGCGTCGTCCAAGCCATGGAAAAAGGGGACAATGTGATCACGTTCAATGTGAACGGTGCCGATAAGGAGGTCAATCTACAAAAGTTGGTGCACATGCCCTCCTTTGCAAAGAACCTGCTGACCTTCTCACAAATTACCGACAACAACATGACCATGGTGTTCACCAACAAGGAAGCCGTGGCCCTAAAAAACAAGGACATCAATATTTTTTACACCAAAGATGACCTCATGCTTCAAGTTCCAAGAGTCGACGGCCTCGACCTGCTTCAAACCAAGGTCACCAAGGCGTCAGATGAGGCACTAGCATGTGCCACTGAAACACTGGCATCGAAGCCAAAGGATGCACCGTCGGCGACCGTTGCGGCTGCCACATTAACCAAGGACACTGACGCTAGGTTGTAGCACTGACAATTTGGCCACGTGGCCAACAACATACTGTAGAAGTTGCAGGAGAAAAAGATGGTCCGCAAAATGGAAGGGTGCACCATGAAGCACGGAGAAGGGTATACATTGGGTGAACCATGCCTTCAAGCGAAGGAAAAGAAGAAGTTGTTTGGGAGAGGAGGTCAACGAGCGGAGAATGTCTTGGACCTGATCCACAGTGACGTGTGAGGACCCTTTCGTTCAACATCTAATGGAGGAAGCAAGTAATTTCTGGCCTTCATCAATGACTACAGCCGCAAGGTGTGGATCTACTTCCTCAAAACCAAGGGAGAGGTCAAGGAGAAGCTCCTCAAGTTTGTCGCCATGGTAGAGCGGCAAATGTCCAAGAAGGTGAAAATGCTCCGAAGTGACAATGGGGGTGAGTACGAGGCATGCGAGCCTTGGCTCAAGCATCATGGCATCTTCCACAAGAAAACCACCCCTTACGATCCCCAAAGCAACGGCGTGGTTGAGAGGATGAACCAGACCCTGCGCAGCATGGTGCAAATCATGCTCTTCAACGCCAAGCTCCCACCTCGCTTTTGGGTTGAAGCGACAATAATGGCCAGCTACCTCTTGAACCTTACACCAGCAACTACCTTACGGAAGCGTGGAAGGAAAGCAGCTGAAGACCCCACAGGAAGCATGGTCGGGAAAGAATCCGAACGCCTCTCATTTGACGGTGTTCGGGTCAACTACATGGGTGAACATCCAGTCGGGAGAAGGTGGAGGCAAGCTCGACGCATGTTCCAAGAAACGCATCATGGTCGGGTACGACACGTCACACAAAGCCTGTCAGCTTTGGGACCAGGAAGCAAGTAAGCTCGTGAGGAGCCACGATATCGCGTTTGATGAATGCACCCGTGGAAAGTGAGAGCGGCTGGACCTGATCCTCGCACCCAAGGCGGGAGAGTGGATAGTGTTGCTTGAGTCCGGAGACCAAGCACCCGACAACTGGCTCGCTTTTCCAGCAAGTGGTGGGAATGGCAGGGGAGCTGCACAAGATGACGCAATAACTGACATGGACGCAGATACTAAGGCTTCCGGGGCTTTAGAGTCTGACTTGGAGTCTGATGACTTTTCCGACGATGACGACAACACACCACGACTTGTGGTAGCACCAGTAGTAGAGCAGGAAGCCGCACCAGTACCCCAACAAAGTTTGCGACCAAAGAAAGCACCCTTGTGGTATGAGGACAATTGGATCGGCCTTAGCTGGTTGTGTATGGCTCAGAGAGAGCCATCCACAGCAGCGAAGGCGATGAACGGCACAGATGTGGCAAGCTCATTTCTATTGAAAAGAACAGTACGTGGGTGCTGGTGGATAGAAACAACAAATCCCACGTGGTGGGATCCAAGTGGGTCCTTCGAGTGAAGAAGAAGCAAACCGACAGCATAAAAAAGTTCAATGCAAGGATAGTGGCTTAGGGGTTTTCTCAATGCCAAGGCTCCGAGGACGATGAGACGTTCGCGCCCGTTGTGACCTCTGCCTCCATCCGCTTTCTCCTCGCCATTTTAGCCGTAAAGAGCCTGGAGATACACCAGATGGACATCACGACATCTGTCCTTTATGGGAAGCTTGACAAGGAAGTGCTGATGGAGGTGCCCGAAGGAGTCAAAGCTCCCAAGGACAAGGTGTGCAAGTTGGCGAAAGTGCTCCATGGGCTCAAACAGGCCCGAAGGATGTGGTACAAAGAGATGGACAGTTTCATGAATGGTCTCTCCTTCAGGCATTGTCAAAATGACCTGAGCATATATGTGCCCAATTATGGGAGAGGGTTGATGCTGGTTGCACTATATGTGGGTGATCTGATCATCAGCTTGTCTGGTTGAGCTACTGGATGAGCTGAAGTCTGACCTTAGGAAAAGGTTCAAGATGAAGGACATGGGTCTTCTCGAGTACTACCTCGGGATCACCATCCACCGCAACCGAACAGTATGAACAATCGAACTCAACCAAACCAAACACATCGATGAGGTAATAAAGCGCTATCACATGGAAATCTGTCGATACCCGAATGACGACTGACACGAAGCTGAAGGCCTCCATTTTGCCAAACAATGAAGCAGAACAAAGCAAGATGTAAGACATCCCCTAGCAGTCCGCCGTGGGTAGCATTATGTATGCCATGGTAGAGACTCGTCCCAACATATGCTATGTTGCGGGACAAGTGAGCAGGTTCATGGCCAACCCAGGGCCACAACATTGGCAGGAAGTCAAGCGTATCGTACAATACAAGCAGAAGACGTGTCACATGGGCCTCGTCCTTGGAGGCCAAGAAGGTACGGACCCCCTCCGCCTGAAGCATTACACGGACGCCGAATCGGGAGGAAATATTGATGATCGCAAATCCACCTCTGGATACGTGTGCATCTTGAATGGCACTACCGTCTCATGGGCCAGTAGGAAGTAGGATTTTGTGTCCGTGTCCACGGCTAAGGCAAAGTATATTGCTCTGTCTAAGTTGTGAGAGGAGAGTCAGTGGTTGCACAGCTTGCTTGGCAAAATGATAGTGCCTCAAAAGGACGCCACGGTCGTACACGTGGACAACAAGAGCACCATCTCGATGGCCGAAGATGAGGTCATCTCCCGGCGAAAAAAGTACATCGACAGGAGTTACCACTACTCACGTGACCTGGTCATGAAGAACGTGGTGGACTTGCAGCACTACAGAACCAAGAGCATACTTGCTGACTGCATGACCAAGCCGTTGGAGAGCGACTTGCACCATGCAGGCATTCGTGGCTTTGGCATGAGGAGTGCGGTAAAGGAAGGGTGAGCCCTTGATGGAGCCTAGTGAATGACAGATGGACAGAGGTGTAAGGGAGAGATTTGTTGAATGATATGCGCCTTGTCCACTGGCTAGCTGGTTGGCTGGCTGGCTGCACGGAAAGACAAGGCATGCACTGCTCTATGGATTATGTCCGCTTGGTCTGTTCTAACATAGGCCAGGAATGCACTGCCCGCAATGGGTATGTCCCACGGAGATCATCGTAGGAAACACACCTTTGTGGCCTAATTGGATGAGGCACTGGAGCTCATGGGTCGCGGCTTCAAACCCGTCGATGGCCACGGCTTTATTTGTGGCCCAAAATGGGACAGGATGCTTCTAGAAAGCTTACTAGAGCCTGCCTTGAGGATGACACTTGGCGGTCTCAGGACACGCCAAGTAGGACTGTAGGTTGAGGTTGGCTCCTGTGGAGCCATTGCGAGCAGAAGCATTAGCAAAGCTCTGCAAGTATAAAAGCTTGTACCCTGCATGCATCCATTTACAGTTCTTGCCTTTGAGACTCCTCACAGATTTTCCAACCAAGGGTAGACACTAAAGACCTTCATGCAAACTGAACGAACCTAAAATGTGGATCCCTTGTTCGAGGGTGATATGTTATTTTGATTGTGATACCAAGAGCGGTCAGCGGCCTCCCACATCGGGATCCGTTTTCTAGACCGTTGCTATCTAGCGTATTGACAGGAAGTTCACGGTGAAGGCGACATCTTCCCTAGTCGTCATTGCCAGGTACATGATAGAGCCAATCACGCAGAGGTTGTTTGTCACATCGACTAGCCCCCTTTGCTTTGACACATCAAATATCTTCAGCAACCTTGGTCCGGCTCGGGTCATTGGCGTGGATGCCGTGGGCATTGTCTGGAGGAGGAGGTGAAGCTCTCCCCCAAGCTGCGAATGTAGACAACCTGGTGAATGTTGAGCATGGAGCAGGGGCAGTCTCGTTCCAACTCCATACCCAGAAATGCAAGAGCTGGTCCTAATTCCTTCATCTTGTACGCGGACTGGAGGAAGGACTTCACTGACTTCACGGCCTCCCTGCTGGATGACACAATGATCAAGTGATCCACAAGGACGGTGAAGAAAGGAGCTGACGGAGGGGTGACAAAGAGAGAGGTATCCACCATACGTTGTTGGTAGCTGTCCTTCTCAAGTGTGGATGTGATCTTTTGATTTCGACACCGAGGCAATTACTTCAGGCCATAAAAAGCCTTCTGCAGTCGCCAGACTTTGTTAGTGCCATCAGAGAACCCAGGGGGCAGGACTATATAGATCTCCTCTTCTAACTGCCCATGAAGAAAGGTGTTGTTGATATCCATCTGCTCCAGCTTCCAATCATGCTGAGAGACAAGACTTAGCAAGGCGCGAGCTGTAGTGTAGCGACCAACTGAAGTGAATATCTCATCAAGTTCAAAGCCTGGGACTTGGGAGAATTCCTTCACTGTTAGGCAAGCCTTGTACTTGTCAAGCGTCCCATCCAGCTTGTACTTGCGCCTACAGACCCATCGTGCATAGATGGTTTTGTTCCCTGGTGGCAGGTCAACTAGCTCGTACACAGGATGGTCGTCGAGGGCCTTCAGCTCGTCGCACATCGCGACTTCCCACTACTGTGCATCAGGATACATGCATGCCTGAAGATCTATGGTAAGCTCTAGGGGGAGAGATGTATAGCTAGTGGCTGCATGAAATTCAGCGACGGCGTCAGTGGCAGCAGGAGCAACTACAAGAGTGTGCTCAGAGAAGAGTAGCGTGTAGCCTTGGGGAAATTTTTTATGGAAAACACCAGTGGCTAGGCCTAGCGTGTCCATGCCTGTCGGCACAATAAGAGACTGCGCTGTTTGGGACCGATATGGATGGTCGGATGGAGCAGGGATGCTAGAGGTACGGTGAGGGAGCACACGACTTCCCCATCCCAGGTGAGAGAGCGGAAGAAGGGAGGCAGCTGACGAAAGACGGCCAAGGTCATGGAGGAAAACCAACTCAAAGAACAACGAATCACAGGACTCCATGACGCGCTGGCGAACCGGGTCCAAGAAGCGCCAAGCATTGGACTGAGATGAGACATCATAGAATAGACACAGACGGCCCCGTGGAGAGAGTTTATCGTCTCGCAAATCATCAGGTAACCATATAGAGGCAATGCAATCCGAGACGCGAGCTAGCCGAAGGTCAGCGCAAGTGTCGGACTAGCATTCAACAAGTGTGACGCAATGAGGAAGGGACCCATGGAGAGCACGGTTCCAAACCCAAGTCATGTAGCTCATGGCCTCAAAGGCAAAGAGCGGGGGAAGACCAGACTCAAACAAGAGGGTCTAGACACCGTCAACGAGTGTACGGTTCTAACTTTCAGAGTCTCCATTTTTCTGGGGTGTGTAAGGAGTGGAGGTCTCTAGACACACCTCATTGGACACGAGAAAGCGAGCGGCGAGACCAAGAAACTCACCGCCGTGGTTACTATGAAAGAAAGACAGGGAGCGCTGACAGGCATGTTTACTCTAGGGAAAACGTCACTCTGGTGCTGGAGGGAAAAGACCTAGCGAAAGAAAGAAAATTCATCAGTGAGGGTAACTAGACAAATATTCAAAGTCTAAGGAGGGAGAGTGATGCATCTTGCTCTGAGCACAGTCAAGGTGATCAGCGAGACAGGAAGCAAGGAAAGTAGAGGGCGACAGATCCAGAGCAGGTTGAAGGTAAATCCTTCTAGAGATTACATCAGTGTGAACATGTGCGAGATGGTGATGCAACACATAAACAAGATCAGGTGAGAGAGAGGGGGCCACATGGATAAGCACAGTACCAAAAGAAGCGGTAGGAGAGGAGAGCAGGAGCATGTGGCACCGTTTTTCACACTTAACCTCGCGAAGAACAATTCAACCAGAAGGACGTAGACACATAATTCCTATACCATGACAAGCAGAGAAGTCCATGTGTTGATCATCTAGGGAGGGCATCGACAGCAGGCTTTGCTCCAAGGAAGGGAATTACAACACGTTAGGAAGGTACACAATACCACTGGGACCGATAAAGCGAATGATGCCAAGACATTGAACAGGGAGCAACTGATCGGACCCAGTGCACACAAAGCAAACATCACTAGTAGGACCGAGGGAGATGAATGAAGAACGTATAGACGTCATGTGGTGGGTGGCTCCCGAATCCAGGATCCAGAAGTCATCTCACACATGGACAAGGGAAAGGACAACACACGTTGCCACAGTGCCAACAGGGAGTGCAGAGCAAGGGGATGATGTACAAGAACAACGACAGACTTCCAATGTTCAATCCATGGAATAGAGGGAGACAACGACCCATGCACATCACCGGGGGAATCACCACAAAGAACATCCTTGGTTTGACACGTAGTAACCACAGGCCACCAAAGAAACACCCTCACCTCCCTGATCCCAAAGGTGGGGGAGCTGAACAAGGGACTGGTCCAGTTGACGCTCGCTATCGCTCGTGACAAACGGTGCCTGAGTCGGGGTCGAAGCGCCAGAGGAAGGATGGAACCACGATGGAACGGTATAGGCTAATGAGGATGGAGCTGCATAGGGTAGAGCACCATAAGGGGACAGATAGACCCAAGGGTATGGGACCAGCGGAGGACCGGAAGGAACTCCAGTGGTAGAGTAGGCCTGGGCAGAGGAATAGGTCGTTGTAAACCAGGGACGGTGTGCTAGACTCAATCGGAGGGTAGAGGCACCAACCGGCGGCAACAGCAAGGGGAGGCCGGTGCACACCTTTCCGGTTTTGTGGAAGCGCAGGATCGTCTTGGGAGAGCACGGGGATAGTTGTGACACTGTTGGGGTGAATTTTACTTGTTATTTAAGTATCAACACAAAAGGTTATATGTACATGATGATGCATCCTAGGCGACCCGAGGTCGCTGAGCCGTGCACGGATCTGTATGGGCCTAGGATGAGCACTATTACCTCAACAATTTGTAGTTCATCCTCCCAGATTTCCAACGCACCAAGAATTGCATCATTCCGTGGAGAAACGACCGAGATATGGTCGTTTTTGTGAACCAGTACAATCTGTCGCTGGCAGCACCACTAGCGGCGGTGATGTTAATTCTCCTCTGTACATATTTGCGACACCGTTGTGTCCATGAGTGTGCAGGGCATGCTGACTCTGAGAGTGGAGGCGACGCACAGTGAGCACGTGCGCCACCGGCGAGCGAGCATTTCACGCTTCCACACTAGCTCTCCTGTGCTCGTCTCCCTCCTGTTTCAGCATTGCTCCAGTTGCATAAGGCTCCCCTGGCTTGCGCTTTGCGTACCTAGTTTAGTCCCTGATTTGTGCCATGACATATGATGTTACCTGTGGAACTGAACCTAGAATAGCACCAAACATGGAACAAGGGCACCACAGACAGGCCTAGGCCATGCTCGAACTCAAAGTCGGCCTAGAGCCGCATTAGGGGCTGTGCGAAGTATTTCGCACAGCAGGTTTTGTGAGAGCCGACAAGCCTCGCTCGTCGGCCGACGGGTGAGCTCGTTTAGCGAGACTCACCCGCGAGGACAACTACTTCTTGTTACTCAAGGACTTGTACTTTTTTTCTGTCCTCGCAATCCATGGCTGCGCACACCTAGCCCTAGCTACCACATACGTGCACCAAATCACGCGAAACAACTTGCGATGGAATCGTAGCGTGATCCTTATGGTATCAGAGCCCAGAACGCCGAGCGCGAGCGCTTAGAGTAGTCGCGATTTGCGACTTTGAGGGGCGGCCGCAAAAACAAGACTTGAAGGCAACAGCTCGGGACTGAGCTGCTGCAGCAGGCTAGGGTCGTCGAAGCAGGCTGCGAAGGGCTCAAGGACCTCCACGACGTTGGAGAGGAGCCGAAGGAGTGCAGCTGAGATCTCCTAGGGGGCGGTGCCCGCCGAGATCTCAAGGGAAGTGCGACGTCCCTAGGCGGGACGACGCGGCAACAGGGCACAGGGGTCCCCGTCCTTAGCACGAACTAACCGAGGGTGAACAGAGGAGCTGCGTGAGCAAGAGGACAACTTGCTCAATCCGTCGGCGGCCGGACAACAAAAACGGAAAAGAGAGAGCCACCACGCCGCCATTATGAGCAACGTTGGATCTGCGCAGCAGGAGAACAGCAATCCCAGCGGCAGCCGTCCCTCCAACCAGCTTGCTGCCACGACAGTGACATGGGAGGAGTTATCCAAGGTCATGTCTCAAAAGGACCTATCCCCTCCGCCGCTCGGCACACGGGATTTTCTCGCTTGGAAGGACATCTTCCTTGCGTGGGCGGCGGAGTATGGGTTTGAGGACATCTACCTCTCACCAGCAGCAGATGACGCGGATGAGCGCTTCCTCCTTCGGGCGTTCAACGCTTTGGTGCGCGCGTTGCCCGACGACCTAGCCTACTCCATCCGGCATCTCCGCTTCGGCGGTAAAGGCGAGGACCCCACTAACCCACGTAGTGGAGCAGCACGCCCACACGAAGCGTGGCAGCATCTGGCCACACGGCAGGAGGAGCGCGGGATGGCACTGGTCATTACCCTGCGTGACAGGCTGCNTCCTGTGCTCGTCTCCCTCCTGTTTCAGCATTGCTCCAGTTGCATAAGGCTCCCCTGGCTTGCGCTTTGCGTACCTAGTTTAGTCCCTGATTTGTGCCATGACATATGATGTTACCTGTGGAACTGAACCTAGAATAGCACCAAACATGGAACAAGGGCACCACAGACAGGCCTAGGCCATGCTCGAACTCAAAGTCGGCCTAGAGCCGCATTAGGGGCTGTGCGAAGTATTTCGCACAGCAGGTTTTGTGAGAGCCGACAAGCCTCGCTCGTCGGCCGACGGGTGAGCTCGTTTAGCGAGACTCACCCGCGAGGAAAACTACTTCTTGTTACTCGAGGACTTGTACTTTTTTTCTGTCCTTGCAATCCATGGCTGCGCACACCTAGCCCTAGCTACCACATACGTGCACCAAATCACGCGAAACAACTTGCGATGGAATCGTAGCGTGATCCTTATGGTATCAGAGCCCAGAACGCCGAGCGCGAGCGCTTAGAGTAGTCGCGATTTGCGACTTTGAGGGGCGGCCGCACAAACGAGACTTGAAGGCAACAGCTCGGGACTGAGCTGCTGCAGCAGGCTAGGGTCGTCGAAGCAGGCTGCGAAGGGCTCAAGGACCTCCACGACGTTGGAGAGGAGCCGAAGGAGTGCAGCTGAGATCTCCTAGGGGGCGGTGCCTGCCGAGATCTCAAGGGAAGTGCGACGTCCCTAGGCGGGACGACGCGGCAACAGGGCACAGGGGTCCCCGTCCTTAGCACGAACTAACCAAGGGTGAACAGAGGAGCTGCGTGAGCAAGAGGACAACTTGCTCAATCCGTCGGCGGCCGGACAACAAAAACGGAAAAGAGAGAGCCACCACGCCGCCATTATGAGCAACGTTGGATCTGCGCAGCAGGAGAACAGCAATCCCAGCGGCAGCCGTCCCTCCAACCAGCTTGCTGCCACGACAGTGACATGGGAGGAGTTATCCAAGGTCATGTCTCAAAAGGACCTATCCCCTCCGCCGCTCGGCACGCGGGATTTTCTCGCTTGGAAGGACATCTTCCTTGCGTGGGCGGCGGAGTATGGGTTCGAGGACATCTACCTCTCACCAGCTGCAGATGACGCGGACGAGCGCGTCCTCCTTCGGGCGTTCAACGCTTTGGTGCGCGCGTTGCCCGACGACCTAGCCTACTCCATCCGGCATCTCCGCTTCGGCGGTAAAGGCGAGGACCCCACTAACCCACGTAGTGGAGCAGCACGCCCACACGAAGCGTGGCAGCATCTGGCCACACGGCAGGAGGAGCGCGGGATGGCACTGGTCATTACCCTGCGTGACAGGCTGCAGGGGCTGTATCCAAAGCCCGGGGCACCCATCGCAGAATACTGGGATGCAGCGATGGACATCCGCCGCCGCATCCTGGGGCTTGGAGCTCCCTGTTCCGTGTTAGAGTGGTTGGACCCGGTTCTCCTGCACCTGGGAGAACCGTATAGGGAGTTCCGGCGGACCCTTCTGCGTCGGCTCCGTGTCACAGACATAGAAAGCACAGATTTATCCGAGGTCTTTGAAGAACTTCGGCACTACGAAGACATTCTGCGAGGGGAAGCACGCGAAGCTGACACCTCTACACCCAGCGCATTCGCGCATCAGGCAGGGTTCAGTGCATCCACAGGCACTGGACATGGGAGTGGCCGAGGTGGAAGGGGGAGAGGAGCACAGGCTGGCGGAGGGCGAGGTCGGGGACGGGGCACAGGAGGACGCACCTGCAACTACTGCGGACAGGCGGGCCACTTCTGGAGAGCATGCCCAGAGCTTCAGCGCCTCATGACCCCGCCAGCTCAGCAGCAGCAGCAACAGCAGCAACAGCAGCAGCAGCAGCAGCAGCAGTTCTCACTGATCCCTCGCCCACACCTGGGCCAGCAGCTGCACCCACCAGCCTGGACGACTCACGCTCCTTTGGGACCACGTACTCCTACCCCATTCGGTGCAGCCACCTTTGGGCCCCCTGCGCAGCCATTGCCGGCGATGCCCCAGATGGCCCAGGGAGCCCACTACGTGCCGCCCAACTCCACTCAGGTCATTGCGCCGGCATGGGCACAGCGTGTGTACGGAGAGATGGCAGATGCACAGCAGCCGTATGCAGCACCACCCGTCGGTTGGACGACACCCATGGAGCTGCAGCCCCCCGAGCCCACCGCTACACCACAGGGGTCAGGTCAGCGACTTGGTCACACGCATGTCACCACATCACACACGCTTCCCATGCATGAATGGCTGTTTGACACTGCTGCATCGCATCACATGTCGCCGCACTGGTCGCTGTTTGTGTCCTTGTATGCCAAGCATGATGTTGAGGGAGTGAAAACTGGCTCAGGGGAAATGCTGGTGGTTGAGGGTGTGGGCACTGTGGCACTGCAGGCTCCGGGTGGGGTGATCTGGCTGACCGGTGTGTTGTACGTGCCAAAGTTGAAAGTGAACTTGTTGTCGGGAGGACAGCTCGACCGCCAGGCCAATATGTCTGCAGTGACGCAAAAGCAACGGTGCATGCTTTTTGATGCTGCAGGTGCTCTGCTGGTCGATGGGCCGTTGCATGCTGATATGCTCTACCGTCTGACTCTGTTTCCCCTTGTTCCCACATACTCCCAACGTCCACAAGCACACATCATGACCGCCATTGATGCACAGCACACAGAACTCTTGCTCCGTCGTCTAGCACACATTCACACAGACCTCATCACGGCTATGTTGAAACACTCATCTGCACGTGGACTGAGTCCAGAAGACTGTCCACATGGTCTCAAAGCAGACGCATGTCTTGAATGCCATGAGGGCAAGGCCCACAGACAGACGTTCCCAAAGTCAGAACGAGACAGCACAGCACCACTTGAGCTAGTCCATGCTGATCTCACAGGACCGATGCCCATGCCCTCTGTCCAGTACAGCTCGCAATACATTCTGACATTGACAGATGACTTCAGCCGGTTCCGCTGGGCGTTTCTGCTCAAATCCAAATCAGACACCCAACAGGCTATCACTGAATGGATTCCCCTTGCAGAGCGTCAGACAAAATGCAAACTGATGAAACTGCGTACTGACAGAGGTGGGGAGTTCATGGGTCCCCTAACAGCGTCTTTGAAAGCACAAGGGATAGAACACCAGACCACTGCACCGTACACGCCACAGCAGAACGGGGTGGCAGAGAGATGGCACAGAACCTTGGGTGACGCACTGCGCACCCTACTCACCGAGTCGGGTCTGTCTTTTGGGTTTTGGGAAGAGGCAGTCAAGTACGTCACCTGGGTGTGGAACCGGATCCCACAGGGTCCATTACCCAAGTCAGTCACCCCTTGGGAGCGGTGGTTTAAGGAAAATGCAGACCTTCGCCCCGCAAGAGTATGGGGAACCATGGCATGTGTCTGGTTTGCCAGGCTACAAAGAGATCACAAACTGAGTCCTCGAGGGCGGTGGTGCGTATTTGTGGGGGTGTCTCATGCCTCAAAGGCGTGGCGGTTTTGGGACCCCACTAGTCATGCTTTTCTTGAAAGTCGAGATGCGTCATTCCTGGAGCACATGACCTACAAACAGTTTCGCACACTAAGACATGTACCTAACTTGACACCACCGGAGCACTACCCTCACTACGTGAGCGTGCCCGTCTTTGTTTCACGTGAAGCACCCGTCCCAGCGCACACTGGACAGCAGGAAAAGGGAGATAACAACCCCGTCCCAGAGGACCTTCTCACGCCATCAGATCTGGCTAGCACTGAGTCCAGTGCACCCCAATCACCCCCTGGGTTGACGGACCAACTCCCACCTGTGAGCACTGACAGACCAACACCGCCTGCTCCAGAGCCTCAACGGCGAGCCCTGCGGGATATTCCCCGCGTCAACTACAGACAATTCTATCACGTGACCGGAAGCACTAACCATGATGCTGTCGAAACCCTGACCCTGACTGAGGCGAGGGGGCGCACTGACGCAGCAGAATGGGAGAAGGCTATGGTTGCAGAAATCAACGCCCTACTTGATCACAAAGTGTTTGAACTTGTCCCTCTCCCACCTGGTCGAAAGGCCATTGATGTGAAGTGGGTGTTCAAGCTCAAAAGAAATTTGGCGGGAATGATTGAAAAATACAAAGCCAGATTGGTGGCAAAAGGATTCCACCAGATACCAGGACAAGATTTCACTGACACCTATGCTCCAGTTGGGAAGTATAGCACCAGTCGTGCATTGCTAGCTGT
>SZWC01016735.1:29603-40116 GCA_023375785.1 Penium margaritaceum
TACGGACCGGACTGTGACCCCACCCTGTACCGACAGATCACTGGCAGCCTCTCTTACCTTGCATCCACCACACGCCCGGACATATCTTGTGCAGTCAACGTGCTAGCTCAGTTCGGCCAGCAGCCTCGCACCACGCACCTCAAAGCATTGTTCAAGTTGCTGCGCTACGTGCTCGACACTGCTGGCCTTGGTTTGGTATTTGCTCCCTCACCGAGTCCCATGTTGGATGGATTTTGTGACAGTGACTATGCACGTGACCGTCAAGCTCGTAGTCGTGGTGGATATGTGTTTCGCGTGTGGGGCACCGCTGTATCATGGCGCAGTGCAAAACAGTCGTGTGTGGCACGCAGTGTGGCTGAGGCAGAATACATGGCTCTGGGTGAAGCATCCTGTGAGGGCATATGGTTGGCACGACTGCTTGAAGAGCTCGGTTTGACTGCATCTGCTGTGCCTCTGCATAGTGACAGCTCTGCCGCACGCCGCATTGCCGAGAATGATGGTGTGTTGCACCCACACACAAAGCACATCAGCGTAGAACACCATTTTGTGCAAGAAGCAGTTGAAGCCGGTGTGGTGCAAGTCCTTCGCATCCGCGGTGATGCTCAGCTAGCAGATTTCCTCACCAAAGCCATGTCCTCCTCTGCACTACAGCTCCAACTGCATCATATTGGTTGCACACCCTGCGCACTCACGGCCAAGGGGGCGTGTTAATTCTCCTCTGTACATATTTGCGACACCGTTGTGTCCATGAGTGTGCA
Organism: Penium margaritaceum; assembly: GCA_023375785.1. Lineage (NCBI taxonomy): Eukaryota > Viridiplantae > Streptophyta > Zygnematophyceae > Desmidiales > Peniaceae > Penium > Penium margaritaceum. The sequence goes on from SZWC01016735.1 coordinate 30,362, forward strand.
GGGCATGCTGACTCTGAGAGTGGAGGCGACGCACAGTGAGCACGTGCGCCACNCCCTGACCCTGACTGAGGCGAGGGGGCGCACTGACGCAGCAGAATGGGAGAAGGCTATGGTTGCAGAAATCAACGCCCTACTTGATCACAAAGTGTTTGAACTTGTCCCTCTCCCACCTGGTCGAAAGGCCATTGATGTGAAGTGGGTGTTCAAGCTCAAAAGAAATTTGGCACGAATGATTGAAAAATACAAAGCCAGATTGGTGGCAAAAGGATTCCACCAGATACCAGGACAAGATTTCACTGACACCTATGCTCTAGTTGGGAAGTATAGCACCAGTCGTGCATTGCTAGTTGTAGCTGCACATGAAGACTGGGACATTCATCAAATGGATGTGAAAAATGCTTTTCTCAACGGCCCTCTGGAGGAGGAGTTGTATGTCAAACAACCAGAAGGCTTTGAGGATGGCACTGAACGTGTGTGGTTGTTGCTGAAAGCCCTCTACGGGCTCAAGCAAGCACCTAGGTGCTGGAACANCAGCATTGCTCCAGTTGCATAAGGCTCCCCTGGCTTGCGCTTTGCGTACCTAGTTTAGTCCCTGATTTGTGCCATGACATATGATGTTACCTGTGGAACTGAACCTAGAATAGCACCAAACATGGAACAAGGGCACCACAGACAGGCCTAGGCCATGCTCGAACTCAAAGTCGGCCTAGAGCCGCATTAGGGGCTGTGCGAAGTATTTCGCACAGCAGGTTTTGTGAGAGCCGACGAGCCTCGCTCGTCGGCCGACGGGTGAGCTCGTTTAGCGAGACTCACCCGCGAGGACAACTACTTCTTGTTACTCGAGGACTTGTACTTTTTTTCTGTCCTCGCAATCCATGGCTGCGCACACCTAGCCCTAGCTACCACATACGTGCACCAAATCACGCGAAACAACTTGCAATGGAATCGTAGCGTGATCCTTAGGTGACGGCCGCACGAAGCACCCTTTCTGGTAATAACACATTGGGGCACAATTCTGAAGTGCTCTTGGCCCTCAATGATCCTTTACTTATTGACTAGCTGGGCCCCAAGGCGTGATTTGGCCTTGTTGGGTCTTCGGAGGGTCGAGCCTTGGTCCTTGGGGATGAATTCCCATCATCTGTTTTCCCCTCGGCCGGTCCAACCTTTAGTCGGGAGTAACTTTCTCAATTATTGATGGATCAACCCTGTTCTTGGATTAATCTCGCATGGTTTTTCCTGCAGATTCCAAATCCACGGTCAGATTGCACATTTAAGGAATACTTATGCCGTGATCAGTGCAGTTGGCATTGTCCGGCTTGCATTATCTCCCTCCCCAGGAGCGAGCCGTCCCAGTTCGCTCTTGGTACGCCCGGAGGTTGGCATTCACCCTGCCAACATTGAAGTTACTGTCAGGCTCCCATGAATTGTGGGTCACATCGTAGATCTTCTGCTTGACCAGGTACTCCCATCCGCGGCCACGACAACGGTGGTCAAGGATGGCCTCCACCTAAAACTCTTGCTTGCCCTCAATGGCCACCTAAGGAGGAGGCGCAACACTGTGGCCAGAAATATGCTTAGAATAATCATGGTAGAGCTTGAGCTTGGAGATGTGGAACACGACGTGGACTGGCATGGAATGCGGAAGAGTCAACCGCACCACCACGGGTGTTTGCATTTCCAGCACCTCAAATATACCAAGCCACCGGAGTTTCAACTCGTCCGATGGGATCCCACAAAGCTTGACGTGTACATTATTGAGAAGCATGCTATCACCGACCTTGAGCATTATGTCTACACGTCGGCGGTCCCCTTGGAATTTCTGCTGCTCTTTGCGCCTTCACCAATGCATGTCGCGTTGCCACCCAAATCTACTAGAAGTCACGTGCGATATACTCCACTGCGGGCAGGTTGCTTGTGATGTGTAAACTGAGGGGCGTGCGGGCACGAACCCGTTCACCACCTCAAATGGCACCTTGCGGGTGGAGGCGGACGTGGTAGAGCTGTATGCCAGTTCATCGACCGACAACCGCTGGTCCCACGCCGTCTCATCTGGATCACCCACTGTACGGAGGAACTGTTCTAGTGACTGGTTCGTCCGCTCCGTTGGTCCATCAGTTTGGAGATGAAAACTGGTCGACAGCTGCACCTTGTTGTTGTACCACTCCATAAGTGCTCGCCAGAAATTTCTCATGCAGCGTGGGTCACAGTCGCTCACAATGGACCGCGGTACGCCAGGGAGGTGCACCACGTGCTCGAGGAACACCCGAGCCATGCCTTCAACGCTCACCGTATCATGATAGCAATGAACTGCAACATCTTGCTGAAGCGATCCACCACCACCTACACTGCATTGTGACTTGTCCTTGTCTCTGGCAAGCCAGATATGAAGTCCATGGAGATGTCTTACCATGGCTGCTTGGGGATGGGCAAAGACTGGAGGAGACCCAGGGTCTTTGTCCTCCGCACCTTGTGGCATTGGCACACGTCACAAATCTGGCAGAATTGAGCCACCTCCAACGATATGGTTGGCCACCAAAAGAAGCGAGCCACCATCTTCAACTTTTATCGACGGAGAAGTGACCGCTCGGGCCACTGTCATGGCAGTCCTCCAAAATCAGCTGCCGAAGCGCCGGCACCACGTGAACCACCACCTGCTGCGTGTCGTGCCGTCTTACGGCACCTCAAAGAAATACCTCCGAGCGTTTTACTCCCCATGTACCTCGTAACCCTCCGTGAAGAGCTTCACAAGAAAGGCATCATCGTGGATGGTGAGAGAAGTGACCTGCATCATCAGGTCCGGTTGCCATGAGAGTGCGTCAGCAGGATTGATGCAACCCGGCTGTGACATGATCTTGTAGTCGAAGTGCGACTTGATATACTCCAACCAACCCGCTTGCCGCTGACTCGGATTTGGCTGCGTCTTGAAGTACTTCAACGCGTGGTGGTCGATGTAGACCTTGCATTTCCGAGCCTGAAGTTAGCATTGCCCTTTCTTGAAGGTTGCGACCACAGGGAGAATCTCCTTGTCATGGGTGGCGTAGTTCGGATCCGTCCTACGTAACTTGCGTGAGTAGTATGCGACCGGGTGTGACCCGTTGCCAAAGTCATGTAGAAGGATTCTACCAATTGCTAGGTCCGATGCATCCATCGCTGTAAATTTCTAAGTCACGGCCGCTTTCAGCCAAGTGTGAGGCCGAAGCGGAGGTCAGAGCCTTGTTGAGATTCTCAGATGCTTCTTGTTTGCTAACTCCTTAACTCCACTCGCGATCCTTGTGAGTGAGACTAGAGAGTGGCGATTACACTCCCGTATAGCCAAGGATGAATCTACGGTAGTAGTCGCAGAAACCAAGGAACAATTACACATCGTGTACGCTACGCAACTTTAGGGTGTCAATTTTCCCCATCGTGAACTCACACTTAGAGAGGTTTTTGTAAAAAACGTGTCCTTCCTCAAAATCTTGAGGACCTTCTTCACATGCTCCTCATGTTCCTTCGCCATCCTACTATACACCAAGATTTCATCAAGGCAAAACACCACAAATTCATCCAAGTGCGGCCTGAAGATGTTGTTCATTCCCGCCATGTCAGTGGCTGGCACATTGGTTAACCCGAAATGCATCACGAGGAACTCGTAGTGACCATAGCGGGTATAGAAGGTTGTCTTTTTGATATCATCTACTGCGATGCGGATCTGGTGATAGCCACATCAGAGGTTGATCTTTGTGAAGAAGCAACCCGCAAGGAGCTCAAAGGACTCCTCAGCTCGTGGAAGCGGGTACCGCTTCTTGATGGTCAACTCATTCAACTCCCGGTAGTTCACGCACATGCGCATCTCCCCCGTCTTTTTCTGCCCAAACAAGACAGGTGCAGTATAAGGAGACGAGGATGGACGGATGAAGCCCTGCTCCGTCATCTTGGTAAGCTGCTTCTTGAGCTCCTGCAGTTGCACATCACTCATATGGTACGTTGCACGAACATGCGGGCATGCTCCATGTTTAAGGCCGATGCGATGGTCCACGTCCCGCTTCGGTGGCAGACCCGCCAGGAGGGTGTCGGGGAACACGTCCTCGAACTCCGTACACACCTTCCAAAGCTCCTCGCACACTGCGTCAAACTTGCCTTGGACCCCGGGCAGCCCGGGGTCCGGAGTCACGAGTTTCCCCATGCGCCACAGCAGACGCTGCATCCTCTGGTTTGTCAAAAGCTTCTTCCACGTCTCACTCGAACACCAAAAACATCTGCTCCTTTTTTTCGAATCACGCGCTTGAGCTACACCAAGTTCAGCATCAAAGGCGCCAATTCCTCCTGTTGCATTGCTTCCTCCCCACAAGTCTTCTCCTCCGCGGCCTCTTCCTTGGACCACTTAGGCAGGGGATACTCCTTGTCTCTGAGCTTGACTGAGACGGTGCGCACCTCCAAATTGAATTTGTGGTTGTACTTGTGGAGGAAGTCACAACCAGGGATCACATCGTAATCATTCATCGGGCACACCCATTATACCGTAATTGTGCAAAGCTTCTCCATGTGAATGGAGAGGGGACGTGCCAGGTACCCCACTTCAATCATACCGTCCTCTTGGTTATCAATCCACTTCTTGCTCATGAGCGCAAGGCCCCACTTCCAAGCACACTCCATGCTCACAAAACTCTGACTCACACCACAATCTTGTAGACTCCCTACCTTCTCCTTGACACCTTTCACTCACGCCTCCAAAAGAAGTGTGGGATGCTCCTCCTCATACCTCGAATCCCATGCCTTGACCTAAAAACCCCCTTAATTGTCGCAAGGCATTTGGATGGGTGGTCCACTGTCGGTTTGGGCTGAGAGGAGCCAGGAGTAACGCCATCTAATCTCGACTTTCCTTGTTTCCCGACTCCTTTATTGCCATCTCTGCTTCATTCGTGGCTTGCTTCCCCTTCCCTTGCCGCTTATCTTTGTCTTTACCCTTCTTTGGACGTTGACAATCACGTACAATGTGGCAAGGCTTGCCACAATTGTAGCACTTGCACTGTTGTAACACTCCGATCTCCATGGACATGTTGTCACTCTCAGCCCGCTTGCCCTAACCACCACCAAAAGAGTTATGGCTGTTGGCATGAGCCCGCTGCATGCGCGAGTCATGCCGTTCTACTACCGCAATCATCCCTGACAGGTCGTCGGTGAGGTCGTGCATCACCGCCATAACACGGGCATCGTTCTTGAGGCCATTGATGTAGTGGAAGCACAATTCGTGGGAGTCAGAGCCACAGTTGGCAACGATCTCACGAAAGCTGTGGGTGTCATTGGCGACGCCGCCAGTTTGATGAAGCCGATGCAACTTGATGCGCATGTTGTTCCTCACGTCACCCACGGTAAAGCGCTTAATGAACGAGTCCGTGACCTCCTTCCACAAGGTTGGCCATTTCAGGGTAGGGTCGCCACTGCTGCAAGTTGGAGCCGATGGGCTTGAGATTTCGGTTGCAGCCGCAATGCTGGCGACCATTGCTGCTCCGCTGCCATGTGGATTGGACCGAATCACATCGGCCAACCAATCCAACGATGTCCATCTCAACAGGGTCAGGGCATAGTCGCGGCACACCTCGTACCTTGAGACATCCACGCCGATAGCGGTGAAGTATAACTCTAGTCTGAGTATCCAAGCGTGCGGAGCTAGCCCATCCTTCCTTGATGGGTCGAACGGCTCTGGCTTGGACGGGCTCAGGACGCCCACCACAGTTCCATCAGCGATGGTAACTACCACTGGTATTGTCACCAGACGATCTTTTGATTGAGATACGCGTTATGTTTCACCAACAGGTCCATCTTAGCCTGCATATCGGAGATAAACTTCTACAATGTTGCGGATGTTGTTACTTCGCCTTGCGCGTCAAATACCACGGTCAACGAGTACATGCCGGATGAAGTCATCTTTACGCCTGGTGCAACTTCGTCCTCAACGGGTCCTCCAGTTACCACCTTGTTACGGAGTACGTGATTGGCCTTGGGCACAGATCCGCCAAAGAGGCGAGATGTGTGCTGGTCTACGATGACTAGGAGAGGTTGCCACGTAGATGATTGTGTACCTCAGCCAAGGGTGGCTCTGATACCAAAAATAAACCAGGCATGGTGTGCTAGCCTCAACCGGATGGTTTATGTACCAACCGGCGGCAAAGTCGACCAAGGGGAGGTCGGTGCACACCTTCCCGGGTTTTTGGAAGCGTAAGATCATTTTGGGGGAGCACGGGAACTCGTGTGACACAGTGGAAGTAAACTGTACTTGTTATTCAAGTGTGAATATACAATGCTATATGTACACGATGACACATCCTAGGTAACCCGAGGCCACTATGTACGGGCATGAGATAAGAATTATTGTCCTAGCAGCACCTAGCTCATCTTTCCAGATTTCTAATGCACCAAGAATTACATCATTCCGTGGAGGAACGGCCGAGATATGGCAGTTTCCGTGAACCATGGCAATCTGCCACTGGCAGCACCACTAGCGACTGTGACGGCCGCCCGAAGCGCCCTTCCTGGTGATAACACATGGGGTGCCATTCCTAAGTGACCTTGGCCCTCAATAATCCTTGGTTCATTGAGTAGCCAGGCCCCAATACGAGCTTTGGCCTTGTTGGGTATTCCAAGGGTTGAGCCTTAGTCCTTGGGGATGAATTCCCATCACCTGTTTTTCCCTCGGCCGGTCCAACCTTTGGCCGGGCGTAACTTCCTCAATTCTTGATGCATCGACCCCGTACTTGGGTCAATCTCCCACGGATTTTCCTATGGATTCCAAATCCACTGTCAGATTGCACATTCAAGAAAGCCTCATTCCGTGATCAGTGTCGTTGGTACTATCTGGCTTGCAGTCATCGTCGATGATGATGAGGCCGTGCTGGAGGAGGACGCAGCTCGGATAGAGGTACCAGCAGTGTGGGCCAAGTGGGCACGCATGGCGCGGGAAAGTTGCAGGTCATCTGGAGGGGCTGGGAAGGCACACGCAGAGTGGTAATTGGCAACGTAGTACCAGCAAACCACATCACCGGTGACACGAGAAGAGGAAGCATGCGCTTTCTATTTGCCCTTGCCCTTGCCCTTGCCCTTCCCACAGCCACGGCCACGGCCCTGTGAGGCAAGAGCAGTGGCTGTAGAGGTGGTAGAGGAAGAGGTGGAAGAGGAGGATGAACAGGTTGTGGACGGGGAAGAAGCACTCGTCAGGAGTGCAATCTTGTGACGGTAGAGTGATGGAGCCGTTTGTTTTGGAGACTAGTCCACTAGGCAACAAGATGCTTGACGGTGAAGTCCCAAAGCACACATACGCCTAGAGGAGACTTCGCCGGGACGAGCTCGGAGGCGAGGCGCTACAGCTCATTTGCGTTGACATTGCAAAGGAGGTCGAAGAGGTCAGGGATAAGCCAGTTGACCATGGTGAGGACAACGAACAGTTACCCAAGGGCAGCATCACCGAGCTCACGAAGGAGCATGAGACCACGAGCCCAGTAAGCGACAGCAGTCTCCTCGGCACGCATCAAAAGCATGTTGAACAGTGTTGTGAGAGCACTCTGTTTAGCCTAACTGATAATGGTAGTGCGCCGGCGCAACATAGCATAAGCACCAACAAGGTCAACATCGCGACCAGCACCGAGATCGGAGTTGAACATGCCAACTTCGTCCACAAGATGCTCACGTGCAATGAGAACACACAGCACAAGTATCTTCAATAGGAGCAGGGACAAAAGGCGGGTTTACAATGGGTCAAGAGGAAAGTAGTACTCCCAGAGACGCTTGGCTTGAGCCTAGGCGCTGAAACGCACTTTCCACGAGGAGAAGGCAAGATTTGGGGAGAGGAGAGTATAGCTGCAAGAAGAAGTCATGCTAGCGGGGGGCAGGAGCAGGCGTGCTAGCAGCATCAGCAGCAGAGGGGTTACTGGTAGTAGCGGGAGTGGAACAGGAACAAGAGCTGGTACCAGCACTGGAGCCAGCGACAGCAGTGACAGACGTGGTTGGCAAGCGCTTGAGGACGATTTCAGTGATTCATCAGCAAAGACAGCACGGTTATCCTCTGCAAGCTTGAGGGGATATTCGGCTTCACGATGTCCCTCAAGCGCGTAGTTGAGTTGCCATTGCAATTCTGCTATGACGGACTCGCTGTCACCAGGCATGGTGACAAAGGAGGGGCCCTTCCAAAACCTTTCGGCAGAGTTTCCTCCGCCCCATTGGGCGTGAGAAAAGGGAAGGTGCCGTACGTACACGTAGAAGGTGTTGCAGGACAAGTCTCAACCCCAGCCCGAGCAAGAGAGGAGCAGGCAATAGAAGACCAACCAGCATGCAAGGACAATGAGTGTAGAAGTAGCAGTCAAGCAGTGGATGCCATAGGAGGAGGTCAAAGGAAAGTAAGGAGAGGAGGGATAGCTACAACTACTGTAGCAAAGAGCATGGACACAATAGACGCTGCTGGGACCACTAGTTCAAGACTGCCAGCGACTGACGCTGCCACTAGATGCGCGAGGAAAGCAGTCACGGAGATAGCTGCCGTCACCAGACTAGCAGCCACAGATGATGCTGATGATGATGCCGCGGCTACGGCTCTAGAGGTACAGATGACTGTTGCTGCTGAAGCTGTAGTAGATGCGGCAGCTGCAGTATTGGAGGCGGTCACTGACGCGGCGGCGGAGATCTGTGTGTAGATGTCCGATGACGGCAGCAGCCTTGGTGTAGGCCTCAGTAGTGCGGTCCGTTCAGGTGGTTGCAGGGGCGAGGGATGCTCAAGCCCCGGCTACGAAGGTGGCTGGAGATGCAGTGGTGGCGTCTATGACAACAGAGGCAATGCTAGTAACAACGACCGACACAAAAATTACGTCCTGGGTGAGGTGGGCTAAGAATTCCGTGGCGGCCGCCTCAATTGCAAGTTGAGGTGAAATCAATCCCCGAGGTGTCATAGGTAATGGAGGGAGTATCTCGTACCGAATGACGCCGAGGGTGGGACAAGCAGTCGGACGCAGGCGACCACTCAGCCGCCCCACGATGATGCCTCACCCGGCTACCTGCTTTGTGATCCTCGTAGTAGGACACAGACGTGGCAGTGCTCGGGGAATCGTTCTGTGCTAGCGTGGAAGACGTTGCCATTGGAGTGGCAAGAACGAGATGTCTTGTTGCTGCGACTGCGGCTGCCGCTGATGCTCCTGTGGGTACTGTTGCAGTGGCTGTCACCAATGCTGCTGCCAAGGGAGAGCTAGAGGTCGGGGCTGCAGGGTGGGCCGCANCGATGTGAGCCTGACAATCGGGCCGCTGGTCCGATGGTCAGGCTCGCGCCGATTTGAGCGAGGTCTGGCATCCAGCGAGTCGGACATGAGTATGACACGTAGCCCTTCAGGCATACAAAATAGGACTGACGTGAGGTTAAAGGGTCCACAGAAGATGACGTGGCACATCGACAGTGTGCCACATTCGACGTTGACATGTTCGTGGAGCCACACTTGCCTGCTTTGCACCCTCGCGAGTCGTTATGAAAATCCATGAGCAAAGTGAAGTAAGTATCGGTCGTCAGAGCAGTTGACGTTTATCCTTTACAACAGTAAAGGTAAAACTCCTGCTCTAGATTCGACATATTCGCGAATCCAGGCGGATTCGCGAATCTTGGATCCGGATCCGCGAATCCGGATCCAGGTTGCGGATTCGACCCGCGAATCCGAATCCAGCTTCAGATTCGCGAACCGGATTCGGTGTGCAGCCTTACCGGCCGGCCAGCCGCCAGCCGCCGATCGCGGCCTCAGCCGGAT
>SZWC01016737.1:12589-17589 GCA_023375785.1 Penium margaritaceum
ACACGTCGGTGTGAATCAGGTCAAGGGCTGATTCTACGCGGCGACCATTGCGCTCAAAGCGCGTTCATTTGGTCTTGCCTTGAAGGCAAGGTTCACACAGGCTGCCACACCCAACCGCATCCTTCTTGCAACCATCCATGCCACGGACCAGCTGTTGATGTTGAATGACTTGGAGCGTGCTGTTTGCAACGTGCCCAAAGCGTCTGTGCCATAGATCAGGGTCTTCATACTTTGCGACAGATGATGCTTTTCAGTTTTGGTTGGTGTTCTCTCTAGCGTTGCTGCCGAGACCACTGCCTCCGTTGCACCCGCATGACCCTCGTCTTCCGAGGTCTTTGCTGCCGTTGTCTACAATACGTAGAGTCCGTCAACCCGTGGAACCTGTGCCACGAGATCTTTGTTGGCATAGAGGACCTTGATGTCCTCGTTCCTGGCGATGACCGCTTTCTTCTCTGTGAACACCACCGTCATGTCATTGTCCGTTATCTTTGACACGGACAGAAGGTTCGCTGCAAAGGAGGGCATTTAGACCACGTCACGTAGCCGTAGATCCTTCTCTGCACCATTAAGGTTGATGCTCACCAGCTTGTCTCCCACGCCTTTTGCGTTGACGACACTGCTGTTTGCACATCTGAACCGCCGATCGGTGGGGCCGATGGAGACAAATCCAGCCTGGTCGTTGCTGGAGTGATGATCGGTGCCGGAGGCAAGCCCCAAATCTCCTGGCCTGAGCAGCGCCGCTCCTTTTGCTGGAGGCGTGCTCTGTGCCATCATGTTGGTGGCTTATTTGCCACCCTTTTTGTTGCCTTTGTTCCCACCGCTTCCGCCGTCTTCCTTCTTTGGCGACCTGCACTCTCTTGCCTAGTGCCCAGGTTTGCCGCAGTTGCGGCAGTTACCCTGTCGCTTGGGAGCCTTGCCGCCATTGTTGCCTCCGCCACCACCACTTCCGCTGCCGCCTTTCTGACCAGAGGCTGACCCTTTGCTCCCGCGGCCACCGTAGCGTGCGGCATAGGCTGAGAAGTTAGCCTCACTTCCGCTGCGGCGCATGGCCTCGTTTCGCATGTACTCGGACACTGCCGTGTACGTCAGGTCGTCCTCCTTCCAGCCGCCCATGACGGTGATCATTGGACTCCAGCTCTCTGGTAGCGCCATGAGGAGGATCATGGCTTGCATGTTCTCGTCAAGGTCCCAGTTCATCTGGCGAGCCTTGCCAAGGAGTCCTTCAAACTCCTATAGAAAATCGGGGATCGGTTCGCCCTCATTCACCCGCATGCTGATCAGCCATTGTAGGATGAATAGTCTGTTCGCGAGGGAGGTGGATTGGTGCACGCGCTTGAGCTTGTCGTAAGCTTCGGAAGCCAGCGTGTACCCGGCAATGATGGGGACATACTTCTTGGCTATCGCGCTGCTGAGAAATGACATGACAATATCATTTTGATCCATCCATGCCTCATGCTCATATGTGCCTTCCACGGGAACCTGCTCCTCTCTCTTGAGTAGCTTGATGAAGCCGCGCACTTTCATCGCCAGCTCGAACTGCCATCTCCAAAGGGGAAAGTCAATCCCCTCAAAAATGGGGATTCCTCCCAGGGGTCCAAGACCCTGCGGCAGTGACGTAGCACTCACATTTGCTCCAGTGGTCTGCCATGTGGTAGCCACTGTTGAGCTTGAGGACTGCCTTGCGGCAGCCCCCACTCCTCCCGATGGGTCAACCATTTTTGTTGCCCTTGTCTGCTTCCCACGTCTCTGCTGCGTTGAGGCCGATGTAGGCTGATGTTAGCTGATGTCTGCTACCGGTTTTAGGATGCAGATCCGTTGCTTACCCCTCCAGCCGATGTTCACCTACAGACAGAGAATACATCTACACCAACACACCCAGGGTCTTGCCACAAAGGGCAGAGCTTGTCCTGGTTGGGACACAAGGGTCGTGCCTCCAAGGGTAGAGCTTGTCCTTAGTCCCTGTGTGCTAAGTGCAGACCAAGCCGTTGGAGCTGATGAAGTTGATGGAGCTGATGGAGCTGATGGAGCCGGCGTGTGCACCTGAAGAGAGTGTACCAGAGTTGATCGAAGCGTGCCTTACAACTGGTCAGTGTAGACCCATAACCCTTTGTCAACCGGCCTGAAGCAAACGGACTAGAAAACAGGGCCGACACAATAGCACCTGCCGTCCGCTCCTAGCATTTCAGCTAGGAGAAGATATCACCCTCAGGATCACGGTTCCACACTGAGCAATTCCTAGGCAATCACTTGCTAGCAACTGTGTCCTCTTAACACTTGGTCACTTTCGCGCGAGGTGCTAGTCAAAGACTAACTTCTCGGGCTTAGACCAACCAGTGTCTTCTTTATACTGTTCCTTAGTTGGACAACTCTGTGAGGAGCATCTAAGGCCAGATTGTGTAATTAGAATGAGGAATGAGCCTGGTACATATAGTCCTAGGCCTGGCTTCTAAGGTGTGTGGGTAGTGACACTATTAGGGTGGTCACTCCATACCATCTCACCAGTCCGCCAATTGGCGCATCCACTGACCGCCAAGTGGCGCACTCTCCTCATGCATGGACAAATGTCTAAGAAACTTCCCCTGTGCTAGAAGGTCAAAAAACCTCCTGCGCACATCAAGGCTCGATCGCAGGACCTGTTTTTCCTAAGTCCAACATGCTATCCATTGCGCTACACTTCTGGTGTCTCGCTTGGACTTGCACCACGAACAAGGTTTGAGGGACTTACTCCAAGGGAGCAGTGCATGCCCAACCTGTCCGTCAAGCCATAGCAGTGGCCATGGGGCATAGAAGAACAACAACCATACCATACCATACCATACGAAACCATACTATACCATACCATACCACACCATACCATACCATACCATACCATACCATACCATACCAAACCATACCATACCATACCATACGAAACCATACTATACCATACCATACCACACCATACCATACCATACCATACCATACCATACCATACCGTACCATACCATACCATACCATACCATACCATGCCATACCATACAATACCATACTATACCATACCATACCATACCATACCATACCATACCATACCATACCAAACCATTCCATACCTTACCATACCATACCATACTATACCATACCATACCATACCATACCACCCAAAACCATACCATTCCATACCATACAATAGAAAACCATATCATACCATACCGTACTATACCATACCAATCCATACCATGCCATGCCATACCATGTCATATCATACCATACCATACCATACCATACCATGCCATAATATAGCATACCATACCATAACATACCATACCATACCATACAATACCATACCACACAAAACCATACCATTCCATACCGTGCAATATCAAACCATATCATACCATACCATACCATATCATACCATACAATGCCATAATATAGCATTCCATACCATAACATACCATACCATACCATACCATACCATACCACACCATACCATACCATACCATCTTATACCATACAATACCATACCATACCATACCAGACCATACCATGCCAGACCATACCGGACCATATCAGACCATACCAGACCATACCATACCATACCATACCATACCGTACCATTCCGTACCATACCATACCATACCATAGGACACCACACCATACCATACCATACCATATCATACCATACCTTACCATACTCTACCATACCATACCATACCATACCATACCATACCATACCATACCATACAATACCATACGATACCATACAATGCCTTACGATACCATGGGATACCATACGATACAATACGATACCATACGGCACCATACGATACCATGCCATACCATACTTTACCATACAATACCATTCGATACCATGCGATACCATACGATACCATACAATGCCATACCATACCATATCATACCATACCATACAATACCATACCATACCATACCGTACCATACCATACCATACCATTCTATACCATACCATACCACACCATTCCACATCATACCATACCATACCATACCATACCATACCATACTATACTGTATCATACCATACCACACCATACCATACCATAGCATACCATACCATACCATACCATACTAAATTAGACCATACCATACCATACCATACCATACCATTTCATACCATACCATACCACAACATACCATACCATACCATACCACACCATACCATACCATACCATACCATGTCATACCATACCAAACCATACCATACCATACCTTACCATACGATACTATACTATACCATACCATACCATACCATACCAAACCATACAAAACCATACCTCACAAAAGCATACCCTACCGTACCATACCATGCCGTAACATACCATACCATGGTATGGTGTGGTACGGTACCATACCATACCATGGTATGGTATGGTACCGTATGGTATGGTATGGTATGGTATGGTTTGGTATGGTATGGTATGGTATGGTTCAGTATGGTATGGTATGATATGGTATGGCATGGTTTGGTATGGTTTTGTATGGTTTGGTATGGTATGGTTTGATATGGTTTGGTACAGTACGGAATTGTATGGTATGGTATGGTATGGTATGGTTTGGTATGGTATGGTATGGTATGGTCTAGTATGGTATGGTATGGTATGGTTTGGTATTGTATGGTTTGATATGGTATGGTTTGGTATAGTATGGTATGGCATGGTATGGTATGCTATGGTATGGTATGGTATGGTACGCTATGGTACGGTATGGTGTGTATGGTATGGTATGGTATGATGTTGTATGGTATGATGTTGTATGGTATCGTTTGGTATGGTATGGTATGATATGGTATGGTGTGGTATGGTATGGCATGGAATGGTATGCTATGGTATGGTATGGTATGGTACGCTATGGTACGGTATGGTGTGTATGGTATGGTATGGTATGATGTTGTATGGTATGATGTTGTATGGTATCGTTTGGTATGGTATGGTATGATATGGTATGGTGTGGTATGGTATGGCATGGAATGGTATGCTATGGTATGG
>SZWC01016737.1:20089-29007 GCA_023375785.1 Penium margaritaceum
TGGTATGGTATGGTATGGTATGGTATTGTATGGTATGGTATGGTATGGTATGGTATGGTATGGTATGGTATGGTATGGTATGGTATGGTATGGTACGGTATGGTATGGCATGGTATGGTACGTTATGGTATTGCATTGTTTGGTATAATATTGTATGGTCTGGTATGGTATGGTATGGTATGGTATGGTATGTTACGGTATGATATGGTATGGTTTGGTATGGTTTGGTATGGTATGGTATGGTATGGTATGGTATCGTACCATACCATGGTAATTGTACCATACCATACCATGGAACACCATACCATATTATACCATGCCGTATGGTATGGTACGGTACAATTACCATACCATACCGCGTATGACATCCATGTGGTGAACCTCGAAGTCCTCAGCTGCTGCATAAGAGAGGAGCGTGCGTACAGAGGCAAACTTTGCAACATGGTATGGTATGGTATGGCATAACATGGTATAGTATGGTATGGTATGGCATAACATGGTATGGTATGGTATGCAATGGTATGGTATGGTTGTTGGGAAAGGAGCCATCCGGCTGAATTTCAGGTCCACAGGATCAAGTTCCCGTAAACTTCTGGATGCCTGCTCCGATTGTCAATCCGTATTCACCACTGGAAAGACCAGGTGGCAAATTATCTGTAGTCCAAGTTTCAGGACAATCCAACGGTCGGATTGGGAGATACGAATTTTCAAAGTTTTGGGGGCCATGGACCGCCGATGTCTGGGTGGGCATGGCTGATGGTTCCATGCCTTAGCCTGAGAAAAGACGAAGGCAAGAGGTCCAGGGTCAAGACCTGATGGGAGAAATATCCAAAAAGGTCCTTGGTCTTAGGATTGCCTTGTGAGAGAGTGCTAACTAGGATAAAGATACCTCTCCTTACTTTTTAGGTGAGGTGAGATCCTTGTGTGCTAGCCATGGATACATGGCGATCCTCCATGGGTTTGTGGGTGATGTGACTACAAAGAGTGTACCATGAGAGCATTCTCTAGCTGTCTAGGTCTTCTGTGACTGGTCAGCCTGATTGTTAGGCTGATTTCCTCCCTTGTGTGAATTTGTGGACTCTAGTGTGTGAGCCTTAGCCTCCATGACTAAGTGGTGAGGCTTGGGAGAGGGCTGACTTGCCCAAGCTCTAGTTGTATATGTATTCCATCATTTTGAGTGATTCAATAACCATTCTTCAGCACAAGTGACGTTCTTTTAGTCCCACATGCTCGCTGCTCCAAGGCTCCCTCTCTCCTCCAGATCCAACATTTGGTATCAGAGCCAGATTCTGCCAAATTCAGCCAGCACAGGCCGTCACTTTGAGAGTGAGTGGTTAGGGTGAAACCTTGATTAAATTTGACAGTCAACCACTGGATCGTCAAGTTCATGAGACAAGCTTTTTAACGAGTTCAAGAGCGCAAAGATCCAACAGTCGGATTGAGAGTTATGCTCAAAACGAGGTCGGCTAGTGCTACACTATTCTCTATGAGTAAGAGTGTCGCCTTGTGATGACCATAACTTTCTCTTTTCTTTGTCAAATTTAAAAAGTTGCACAAGCGAATAGTAGTATTTTTTCTAAGCTTTCTATTGGTGCAAAAATATTTCTATTCCATTGATTCGTTTGGGAGAAACGCTGTTTACAAGCTGGCAGGTCTGAGTTGGAGTAGGAGCAGAAGCATACCCTGTTTTCAAGAGGGCATATCCTCAAGGGTATAATCTCACTATCAAATATCAGCCGGCGTTTGCCAACCGTAATGCGGATGCCCTTAGTCGTCTACCACAGGAAGGTTGGAAGGACCGCACCTCCCACGAGACACCATCATACGGAGATGAACCGCCTCGAGATGTGCCCCATCCTGGTAAAATCTTCCTAATTTTCAGCCAGGCATGTGATCTCACTGATGAGGAATACAACTGGGCATACCCTCTTGACGGCTTTCTGTTGGATCTGGAGAAGAGAGGGAGCCTTGGAGCAGCGAGCATGTGGGACTGAAAGGGCATCACTTGTGCTGAAGAATGGTTGTTGAATCACTCAAAATGATGGAGTACATATAGAGCTAGAGCTTGGGCAAGTCAGCCCTCTCACAAGCCACACAACTTAGCCATGGAGGCTAAGGCTCACACACTAGAGTCCACAATCTCACACAAGGGAGGAAATCAGCCTAACAATCAGACTGACCAGTCACACACGACCTAGAGAGCTAGAGAATGCTCTCATGGCACACTCCTAGTGGTCACATCACCCACAAACTCATGGAGAATCGCCATGTGTCCATGGCTAGCACACAAGGATCTCACCTCACCTAAAAAGTAAGGTGAGGTACCTTTATCCTAGTCAGCACACTCTGACAAGGCAATCCTAAGACCAAGGACCTTTTTGGATATTTCTCCCATCAGGTCTTGACCCTGGACCTCTTGCCTTTTTCTTTTCTCAGGCTAAGGCATGGAGCCATCACCCATGGCCACCAAGACATCGACGGTCCATGACCCCTGAAACTTTGAAAATTCATATCTCCCAATCCGACCGTTGGATCGGCCTGAAACTTGGACCGTAGATAATTTGCCATCTGATCTTCCTAATGGTGAAGAAGGATTGACGATCGGAGTAGGCATCTGGAAGTTTCCTGGAACTTGCTCCTGTGGACCTGAAATTGAGCCGGATGGCTCCTTTCCCAACAATCTCCCACTTTGCCGCAGTCAGAGTGGGCTGAGTCCACATGCCTTCATGCAGAACTGCTGCCTCTCACGGGTCACCGGCTTAGTGCAGAAATGAGCGACCTGCCTGCTGGTTGGAGTAAATCCAGCTTGATAGCACCCTCCTACACCATGTGCCTGATGAAGTGAGATGCGATGTCAATGTGCTTGGTGCGTGCATGGTGCTCAGGATTCTTGGCGAGTGCGATTGCGCTCAAGTTGTCGACGCGCACAAGAAGTGGAACTGCTACACTCACACTCATCTCCGCCATGAGACGCTGGAGCCAAACTACTTCCTTGGCTCCAAAGCTGAGAGAGACGTACTCAGCTTCTGTGCTCGAGGTAGCCACGACCACCTGTCGCTTGCTGCACCAGCAGATGGCACCTCCATTAATGAGAAACACATGTCCAGAGATGGACTTGCGGGTCTCAGGATTTGAAACCCAATCTACATCTGTGTAGCCAATGATGCTGTTGTCGTTGCCGTTGTAGGTGATGCCGACGTTGATGGTTCCAGCAAGGTAGCGGAAGATCCGCTTCACTGCCTTCTGGTGCTCAGGTCCGGGGTTCGCCATGTGCTGGCTCACAGCGCTCACAGCTTGTGCGAGGTCCGGCCTGGTTGCCACCATGAGGTACATAAGACTGCCGACGGCGCTCTGGTACTTCTGCCGCTCAACTGCATCTGCTTTTCCACTGAAGCTTACGAGGTACTGCCGCGTCTCTAGCGGCGTGCCAATGGGTTTGGCCTCTCCCATGCTGAACCGCTGCAGGACGTCCTTGATGTAGCAACTCTGCTGTAGCGAGAGAGAGCGTGATTTGCGGTCACGCGTGATCTGGATGCCGAGGAAGTATGATACCTCCCCGAGATTAGACATCTGGAAGCGCTCCTGCATGGCCTCCTTGAACTCCTGCAGTGCAGACATACTGTTGGAAAGGAGGAGCATGTCATCCACGTAGACAATGATGATGAGGATCTCATGCTCATGCTGCCAGCGATACACGTTGTAGTCATCCTCGCTGCGCTCAAACCCCATGCACTGCAACGCCGCATCCAACTTCTGGTTCCAAGCACGCGACGCTTGCTTGAGGCCGTACAGCGACTTCTGCAGCTTGCAAACCAGGTGCTCCTGGCCATCCATGACGAACCCCTCCGGCTGCTCCATATAGATCTCCTCCTCCAAGTCACCATTCAAGAATGCCGTCTTGACATCCATGTGGTGAACCTCGAAATCCTCAGCTGCTGCATAAGAGAGGAGCGTGCGCACAGAGGCAGACTTTGCAACAGGGGCAAAAGTTTCTGTGTAGTCGATGCCCTCCTGTTGCGAGTAGCCCTTGGCGACCAGCCTTGCCTTGTACTTTTCCAGGTTACCATCTGCTCCCCGCTTCTTCTTGAACACCCACTTGCACTTGATCACCTTACGTCCAGGTGGACGCTCAGTCAGCTCCCACGTGCCGTTGTCCAGCTGCGACTGTATCTCTTGCTGCACGGCTTGCGCCCAATCTGCTACATCCGGTGCAGCCATGGCCTCCTTGTATGACGTTGGCTCGTCTGAATCTGCTGCAACTACGACGTTCATCTGTTCTGGTTTCTGCAGTATCCAGAACTGGCCGCGCTCACTTGGCTTGTAACGCACCCTAAGAGGGTATGGCATAGTATGGTGGAAAGACCAGGTGGCAAATTATCTGTAGTCCAAGTTTCAGGACAATCCAACGGTCGGATAGGGAGATACGAATTTTCAAAGTTTTGGGGGTCATGGACCGCCGATGTCTGGGTGGGCATGGCTGATGGTTCCATGCCTTAGCCTGAGAAAAGACAAAGGCAAGAGGTCCAGGGTCAAGACCTGATGGGAGAAATATCCAAAAAGGTCCTTGGTCTTAGGATTGCCTTGTGAGAGAGTGCTAACTAGGATAAAGATACCTCTCCTTACTTTTTAGGTGAGGTGAGATCCTTGTGTGCTAGCCATGGATACATGGCGATCCTCCATGGGTTTGTGGGTGATGTGACTACAAGGAGTGTACCATGAGAGCATTCTCTAGCTGTCTAGGTCGTCTGTGACTATTCCATTCCATCTTAAGGTGCGTCTGTCTATGGTAGAGTATGGCATAGTATGCTATGCCGTAATGCCAGCTGCTGCGAGGTAGTCCTGGAAGTCTTTGCTCATATATTCTTTGCCACAGTCGCTACGCAATGCCTTGATCTTCATGCCGATCTGGTTATCAATCATTGCCTTGAACTCCTTCAACCTGTCAAAAACACTGGTCCTTTGAAGCAAGGAAGTACACCACGGTGTAACGGGTGAACTCATGAATAAACGTTAGGAAGTACCTAGACCCTTAAAAGATCTGTGTCTATATCGGGCTACACAAGACGGTACAGACCAGCTCCAACACCTCCTTCATGTGCTTCACTACTCTAGAGAATGCCTTGCGATGCTGTTTTGCCTGCAAACAGCCGAGGCATAACTGTTGCTAAAACTTAGAGACGCTGGATAAGTCATGGACTATCTGTGTATTTGGATGCTACGAGGCGCGCATGCTAATGTGGTCATATCGTCATGCCAAATTTTGCCATCTGTCGCCTCCACAACTACTGCAAGACTCTGCTCATGCAAGATCTTGGTTGTCCTCAACAGGCGGTACATGTCACTTTTCTTCCCGGACTTGCCCAGCTTGTCCTTCGTTTCCTTGTCGATGATGTTGGGAAAGGAGCCGTCCGGCTCAGTTTCAGGTCCACAAGAGCAAGTTCCAGCAAACTTCCAGATGCCTGCTCCGATCGTCGATCTTTCTTCACCATTGGAAAGATCAGCTGGCAAATTATCTATGGTCCAAGTTTCAGACCGATCCAACGGTCGGGTTCAGAGATATGAATTTTCGAAGTTTCGGGGGTCATGGACCGCTGATGTCTGGGTGGCCATGGGGCGATGGCTCCATGCCTTAACCTGAGAAAAGAAAAAGGCAAGAGGTCCAGAGTCAAGACCTGATGGGAGAAATATGCAAAAAGGTCCTTGGTCTTAGGATTGCCTTGTAAGAGTATGCTGACTAGGATAAAGGTACCTCTCCTTACTTTTTAGGTGAGGTGAGATCCTTGTGTGCTAGCCATGGACACATGGCGATTCTCCATGGGATTGTGGCTTATGTGACCACTAGGAGTGTACCATGAGGGCATTCTCTAGCTCTCTAGGTCGTGTGTGACTGGTCAGCCTGATTGTTATGCTAATTTCCTCCCTTGTATGAGATTGTGGACTCTAGTGTGTGAGTCTTAGCCTCCATGGCTAAGTGGTGTGGCTTGTGAGATGGATGACTTGCCCAAACTCTAGCTCTCTATATACTCCATCATTTTGAGTGATTCAACAACCATTCTTCAGCACAAGTGATGCCCTTTCAGTCCCATATGCTCGCTGCTCCAAGGCTCCCTCTGTCCTCCAGTTCCAACACAGATGGAGTTGTACTTGGAAACTGGGGCGAAGGTGTCAATGTAGTTGACACCTTGAACNTGTGTGACTGGTCAGCCTGATTGTTATGCTAATTTCCTCCCTTGTATGAGATTGTGGACTCTAGTGTGTGAGTCTTAGCCTCCATGGCTAAGTGGTGTGGCTTGTGAGATGGATGACTTGCCCAAACTCTAGCTCTCTATATACTCCATCATTTTGAGTGATTCAACAACCATTCTTCAGCACAAGTGATGCCCTTTCAGTCCCATATGCTCGCTGCTCCAAGGCTCCCTCTCTCCTCCAGATCCAACATTTGGTATCAGAGCAAGGGTCTACCAGATTGAGCCAGCACAGGTCGTCACCTTGAGAGTGATGGGTTAGGGTCAAAGCTTGACCAAAATTTACGATCCAACACTTGCTCGTCAAGTTTGTAAGACAACCTTTCCAACGAGGCCAAGATCACGAAGATGCAACTGTCGGGTTGAGAGTTGTGCTCAAAACGAGGTCGGTCAGGGCTGCACTCTTCTCTTTGAGAAAGACTGTCGCCATGTCATGACCATAACTCTCTTGTTTCTTTGTCAAATTCAAAAAGCGGCACATGGGAATTGTAGTATTTTTCCTAAGTTTTCCATTGGTTCAAAAATATTTGCATTCCATTGATTCTTTTCGGAGAAACGCCGTTTACAAGCTCGCTGGTCTGAGTTGGAGTAGGAGCAGAAGCACACCCTGTTTTCAAGAGGGCATATCTTTCAAAATCCCCTGTTGATGATCCTGTTTTATGGGTCGATCTGAAAGGTATCGAGCTGCATTTTCTAGTGGTGGGCTCAGGTTTTCCAAATTCCCAGTCTGCTAGCATCTACAGTCTATTTTCTGTCAGACAGATTTCTGGCAGAAGCAGCAGCAGAAGCAGTGGTAGTGCCGCCACCCAAGGGCAGCATTGAGCATCACCAAAGCTCAAAATGGCAGCAGCAGGCGTGGTAACAGCAGCCCAGTCCTTGGAAAGGCTAGAAGAACGCGCCAACTTCACGTTTTGGAAGATCATACCATATTATACCATACCGTACCATACCATACCATACCATACCATACCATAGCAAACCATACCATACCATATTATACCATACCATACCATATCATGGTATGGTATGGTATCGTACCATACCATGGTAATTGTACCGTACCATACCATGGAATACCATACCATATTATACCATACCGTACCATACGATACCATACCATACCATACCATACCAAACCATACCATACCATATCATACGAACATACCATAACATACCATATCATACCATACCATACCATACTATACCATGTCATATGATACCATATCATACCATAGGATACCATGCTATACCATACCATACCATACAATACCATACTATAGCATAGCAAACCATACGATACGATACTATAATAAACAATACCGTACAATACCATACTATACCATACCATACCATACCATACCATACCATACCATACCATACCATACCATACCATACCATACCATACCATACCATACCATACCATACCATACCATACAATACCATACCATACAATACCATACTATACCATACCATACCATATCATATCATGCTATGCCATACCATACAATACCATACCATATCATACCATATCATACAATACCATACCAACTAGTTAGAATAGATTCCAGCTTTAAAGTGTCTTCTTGTACCATGTACCTGATGAAGTGATAGGCGATGTCAATGTGTTCGATGCTCGGGATTTTTCGCAACTATGATTATTTAGTTATCGACGCGCATGGAAACTGGAATTGTTGCACTCCCATTTATCTCCGACATGAGACACTAAAGCGAAATTGCTTCTTTGGCTCCCAATCTGAGACAGAGGTACTCACTTTCTGTACTTGAGGTGGCCACGACCACCTACCACTTGCTCTACTTGCTGATGGCCCCGCCATCCATGAGGAACAAATGTCCAGAGATGGACTTGTGGTCCTCAGGGTTTGAAGTCCAATCCGCATCTGAGTAGTTGATGATTCTCTTGTTACCATTGTAGGTAATACATATGTTGATGGTTCCAATAAGTAGTGGAAGATCTGCTTGAGTGTCTTTTGGTGCGTCGGTCCGGGATTTACCATTTGTTTGCTCTCATCGCTCACAGCCTGCATGAGGTCTGGTCTGGTTGTCACCATCAAGTACATGAGACCGCTGACTGCACTGTGGTAATGTTGGGAAAGGAGCCATCCGGCTCAATTTCAGGTCCACAGGAGCAAGTTCCAGGAAACTTCCAGATGTCTACTCTGATTGTCAATCCATCGTCACCATTGGAAAGATCAGGTGGCAAATTATCTACGGTCCAAGTTTCAGGCCGATCCAACGGTCGGATTGGGAGATATGAATTTTCGAAGTTTCGGGGGTCATGGACCGTCGATGTCTGGGTGGCCATGGGTGATGGCTCCATGCCTTAGCCTGAGAAAAGAAAAAGGCAAGAGGTCCAGGGTCAAGACCTGATGGGAGAAAATATCCAAGAAGGTCCTTGGTCTTAGGATTGCCTTGTCAGAGTGTGCTAACTAGGAGAAAGGTACCTCTCCTTACTTTTTAGGTGAGGTGAGATCCTTGTGTGCTAGCCATGGACACATGGGGATTCTCCATTGGTTTGTGGGTGATGTGACCACTAGGCGTGTGCCATGAGAGCATTCTCTAGCTCTCTAGGTCGTGTGTGACTGGTCAGCCTGATTGTTAGGCTGATTTCCTCCCTTGTGTGAGATTGTGGACTCTAGTGTGTGAGTCTTAGCC
>SZWC01016737.1:40985-59810 GCA_023375785.1 Penium margaritaceum
TGGTATGGTATGGTATGGTATGGTATGGTATGGTATTGTATGGTATGGTATTGTATAGTATGGTATGGTATGGTATTGTATGATGTGGTATGGTAAGGTATGGTATGGTATGGTATGGTATGGTATGCTATGGTATCGTATGGTATGATATAGTATGGTATGGTATGGTATGGTATGGTATGGTATAATATGGTATGGTATGGTATGGCATGGTATGGTATGGTATGGTATGGTATGGTATGGTATGGTATGGTATGGTATGGTATGGTATGGTATGGTGTGGTATGATATGGTATGGCATGGTATGGTGTGGTATGATATGGTATAGTATGGTATGGTATAGTATGTTATGGCTGTTGGGAAAGGAGCCGTCCGGCTCAGTTTCAGGTCCACAGGAGCAAGTTCCAGGAAACTTCAAGATGCTTGCTCCGATTGTCAATCCATCTAAACCATTGGAAAGATCAGGTTGCAAATTATCTATGGTCCAAGTTTCAGGCCGATCCAACGGTCGGATTGGGAGATATGATTTTTTGAAGTTTCGGGGTCATGGACCGCCGATGTCTGGGTGGCCATGGGCGATGGCTCCATGCCTTAGCCTGAGAAAAGAATAAGGCAAGAGGTCCAAGGTCCTGATGGGAGAAATATGTAAAAAGGTCCTTGGTCTTAGGATTGCCTTGTCAGAGTGTGCTGACTAGGATAAAGGTACCTCTCCTTACTTTTTAGGTGAGGTGAGATCCTTCTGTGCTAGCCATGGACACATGGCAATTCTCCATGGGTTTGTGGGTGATGTGACCACTTGGAGTGTGCCATAAGAGCATTCTCTAGCTCTCTAGGTCGTGTGACACTGGTCAGCCTGGTTGTTAGGCTGATTTCTTCCCTTGTGTGAGATAGTGGACTCTAGTGTGTGAGCCTTAGCCTCCATGGCTAAGTGGTGTGGCTTGTGAGACGGCTGACTTACCCAAGCTCTAGCTCTATATGTACTCCATAATTTTGAGTGTTTTGGCAACCATTCTTCAGCAGAAATGGATGCCCTTTCAGTCCCACATGCTCGCTGCTCCAAGACTCCTTGTCTCCTCCAGATCCAACATTTGGTATCAGAGCCAGATTCTGCCAGATTCAGCCAGCACAGGCCGTCACTTTGAGAGTGACAGGTTAGGGTCAAACCTTGACCAAATTTGACGATCAACCACGGGAACTTCAAGTTGGCGAGACAAGCTTCCCAACGAGCCCACAAGCGGGAAGATCCAACGGTCGGATTTAGAGTTATGCCTAAAACAAGGTCGGCCAGGGCTACACTGTTCTCTATGAGTAAGACTGTCACCTTGTGATGACCATAGTTCTCTCGTTTCTTTGTCAAATTTAAAAAGTGGCACATGCGAATTGTAGTATTTTTCCTAAGCTTTCCATTAGTGCAAAAATATTTGCATTCAATCGATTCGTTCGGGAGAAACGGCGTTTACGAGCTGGCTGGTCTGAGTTAGAGTAGGAGCAGAAACACACCCTGTTTTCAAGAGGGCATATCTTTCAAAATCCCCTGTTGATGACCCTGTATTATGGGTCGATCTGAAAGGGTTTGAGCTGAATTTTATAGTGGTGGGATTAGTTTTTCCAAATTCCTTGCCTGATAGCATATACAGTGCATTTTCTGTCAGACAGATTTATGGCAGAAGCAGCAGCAGAAGCAAGGGTAGCGCCGCCACACAAGGGCAGCGTTGAGCATCACCAAAGCTCAAAATGGCAGCAGCAGGCGCGATAACAGCAGCCCAGCTCTTGGAGAGGCTGGAAGGACTTGCCAAGTTCATGTTTTGGAAGATCCCTACCCGCCTCCTTTTGGAGGAGAGGGGCTTGTGGGAGGTGGTGAGCGGCGACGAGCGCGCTCCGCCTCCACAGGCAAAAGGCATCACCGCAGCTCAGGTGGTGGCGGGGAAGACGCCGCAGAAAGATGCAGCAGATGCAAGTTCATCTACAACTACAGCGGCGGCATATGAGGAGTGGAAGAAGAAGGACAGGCAGGCCTACAGGTTGCTTGTCAACACCATCTCCAACCCGCATCTTCAGTACCTGAGTGACAAGGCTACTACAAAGGAGGGGTGGGACACGTTGTGCAAGAAATATGAGAGTAAGGATCCTGCATTCCTCATGCTTTTGGAGGAAAAGATGATGGCGCTGAAAATGCAGGGTGGTGAAGGGATGGAGGCGTACCTCAACAGGGCAAAGGAGCTGGCGAAGCAGCTGAGGGCGGCCGGTTACCCTGCGGAAGAGACGCACTTCATCCTCCTCTTGCTGAGAGGACTCCCAACCAGCTATGACACGGTGCGAGAGACGCTGGAGTGCCAGCCAACTCTCGACCTCGACTTCATCTGCACACACCTGGTGCAGGTGGAACTGCGTTGCAATGCCGCAAAACGCAATGGCGGCAACAGCAGCAGTGAAGCAGCTTTCATGGCGATGGGCTCACGCAACCAGCAGCAGCAGCAGTCCGGGCAGCAGAGAGGCAAGAAGAAGGGCAAGTGCCATTATTGCCAGAAAGAGGGGCACTACAAGAAAGAGTGNTCCTCCTCTTGCTGAGGGGACTCCCAACCAGCTACGACACGGTGCGAGAGACGCTGGAGTGCCAGCCAACTCTCGACCTCGACTTCATCTGCACACACCTGGTGCAGGTGGAACTGCGTTGCAATGCCGCAAAACGCAATGGCGGCAACAGCAGCAGTGAAGCAGCTTTCATGGCGATGGGCTCACGCAACCAGCAGCAGCAGCAGGCCGGGCAGTAGAGAGGCAAGAAGAAGGGCGAGTGCCATTATTTCCAGAAAGAGGGGCACTACAAGAAAGAGTGCTTCAAGTTCAAGAGGGACCAGAAGGAGCAGCAGCAGCAGCAGCAAAAGCAGCAATCTCCACAGCAATAGCATCAGCAGTCACAGCAACGTCATAAGCACCAGCAACAGCAGCAGTAGAACCAGACCGACGTGCGCCATTTTGGCAGCTTGAACGTGGCCAAGGAGGTGTGCAACCGCCTCTTCATGGCGAAGTCTGACATGTTGCAAAAGGAGAAGGTGGATATGGCGTGGTACAAAGACTGTGGGTCTACCAAGAGTCTAACGCACCACAAGGAGTGGTTTACACAGTTGCTATCGATCCCTCCCCGTCTTATCGCTTTGGGTGATGATCGGGTGGTGTATGCTGAAGGGATTGGTATTGTGGAGATGTGGTTGGAGTTCCCGCGTGGCATTGGAGTGGGAGTGTTCCATGGGGTGCTGTATGTAGCTAATGCTGCGTTCAATCTTCTCTCAGTGTCCTATCTCACCAACACAGGACTGCGAGTGGTCTTTGACGAAGACTATGGCTACATCCTCGACAAGGAAACAGGAGAGGAGTTGGCCAGGTCAGTGAAGGAAGGCGACATGTACCGTCTGCTCGGGGCAACCAACATCCCGCGTGAGCAGAGTCTTGCAGCAGTGGTGTAGGCAATAAATGACGAGATCTAGCATGCGCGCTACGGCCACATCGGCATGCGCGCCTTGCAGCAGCTTCAAGCAAAGCAGATGGTGCGTGACCTGCCTACCATCTCTAACTTTGAGCAGCAGTTGTGCATCGGTTGTTTGGAGGGGAAGCAGCACCGGGAGGCGTTCTCTGGAGCAGGGGAGCGTGCAAAGGAGGTGTTGGAGCTGGTCCACACGGACTTGTGCGGACCAATGCAGACCCATAGCTTTGGAGGCTCTAGGTACTTCCTGACTTTCATTGATGATTTCAGCCGTTACATAGTTGTGTACTTCCTTCCTTCCAAGGACAAATGCTTTGACATGTTCAAGGAGTTCAAGGCCATGGTGGAGAACCAGACTGGCAAGAAGATCAAGGCACTGCACAGCGATCGCGGTGGAGAGTACCTGAGCAAGGAGTTCCAGGACTACCTCGCAGCAGCTGGCATCAAGTCCCAGCGTACCGCGCCATACTCTCCGCAACAGAACGGTGTAGCAGAACGCACCAACCGTACCATTGTGGAGTCAGCGCGCTCCATGCTGCACGTGGCTCGGCTGACCTACGACTTTTGGGCTAAAGTAGTGAGCACTGCGGTCTACATCAAGAATCGCAGTCCAACTAAGGTCCTGGAGCAGATGACGCCGTACGAGGCGTGGTTCGGCAAGAAACCGAGCGTGGGTCATCTCTGAGCATTTGGCAGCCTGGCGCACATGCACGTGCCCAAGGAGAAACGGCAGAAATGGGACGCAAAGAGTGCGCAGATGCTGATGATTGGCTACGACGTGGCAAGCAAGGCCTATCGCCTCTACGAGAGGGATACAGGCCACGTCATCATCTCCAGGGATGTCGTCTTCAATGAGAGCAACGTCATCGGCACCAACATTGTCTGTGAAGAGGCACCAAAACCAGCAGCTGACGAGACAGTGGGAGCAGAAATCCTTCCTGACCCACTCTCTCCCGATCCTTCATCTACCGTGACAGTGGGAGAATCACTCTACTCTCCCATGTCTGATGCAGCAGATACAGTAGCCTCACCAGCAAAAGCAGAGGAGGGAGATGTAGCACCACTTGCAGCAGCAGTTGTGCCAGCAGCACCGCGCCAGCCGCCCGCTAACGCTCCAGCACCAGGTCGCAGGTACCCTCTTAGGGTGCGTTACAAGCCTGGTGAGCGCGGCCATTTCTGGATGCTGCCGAAACTAGAACTGATGAATGTTGCAGTTGCAGCAGATTCAGATGAGCCAACGTCATACAAGGAGGCGATGGCTGCACCGGATGCAACAGATTGGGCGCAAGCCGTGCAGCAAGAGATACAGTTGTAGGTGGACAACGGCACGTGGGAGCTGACTGAGCATCCACCTAGACGCAAGGTGATCAAGTGCAAGTGGGTGTTCAAGAAGAAGCGCGGAGCAGATGGTAACCTGGAAAAGTACAAGGCGAGGCTGGTCGCCAAGGGCTACTCGCAGCAGAAGGGCATCGACTACACAGAAACTTTTGCCCCTGTTGCAAAGTTTGCCTTCGTACGCACGCTCTTCTCTTATGCAACAGCTGAGGACTTCGAGGTTCACCACATGGATGTCAAGACGGCATTCTTGAATGGTGACTTGGAGGAGGAGATCTACATGGAGCAGCCGGAGGGGTTCGTCATGGATGGCCAGGAGCACCTGGTCTGTAAGCTGCAGAAGTCGCTGTACGGCCTCAAGCAAGCGTCGCGTACTTGGAACCAGAAGTTGGATGCGGTGTTGCAGTGCATGGGGTTTGAGCGAAGCGAGTGTGACTACAGCGTGTATCGCTCGTAGCATGAGCATGAGATCCTCATAATCATTGTCTATGTGGATGACATGCTCCTCCTTTCCAAGAGTATGTCTGCACTGCAGGAGTTCAAGGAGGCCATGCAGGAGCGCTTCCAGATGTCTGATCTCGGGGAGGCATCATACTTCCTCGGCATCCAGATCATGCGTAACCGCAAATCACGCTCTCTCTCTCGCTACAGCAGAGTCGCTACATCAAGGATGTCTTGCAGCGGTTCAGCATGGCAGAGGCCAAACCCATTGGCACACCGTTGGAGAGGCGGCAGTACCTCGTGAGCTTCGGTGGGGAAGCAGATGCAGTTGAGCGGCAGAAGTACTAGAGCGCTGTCGGCAGTCTTATGTACCTGATGGTGGCAACCAGGCGAGATCTTGCACAGGCTGTGAGCGCTGTGAGCCAGCACATGGCTAATCCCGGACCGGAGCACCAGAAGGCAGTGAAGCGGATCTTCCGCTACCTTGCTAGAACCATCAACGTCGGCATCACCTACAACGGCAACGACAACAGCGTCATCGGCTACACAGATGCACATTGGGCTTCAAATCCTGAGACCCGCAAGTCCATCTCTGGACATGTGTTTCTCATGAATGGAGGTGTCATCAGCTAGTTCAGCAAGCGACAGGTGGTCGTGGCCACCTCGAGCACAGAAGCTGAGTACGTCTCTCTCAACTTTGGAGCACAGGAAGCAGTTTGGCTCCAACGTCTCATGGCGAAGATGAGTGGGAGTGTAGCAGTTCCAGTTCCTGTGCGCGTTGACAACAAGAGCGCAATCGCACTCGCCAATAATCCTGAGCACAATGCACGCACCAAGCACATTGACATCGCATATCAGTTCATCAGGCACATGGTGCACGAGGGTGCTATCAAGCTGGAGTTTTCTCCAACCAGCAGGCAGGTCGCTGATTTCTGCAACGAGCCAGTGACCCGTGAGAAGCAGCAATTCTGCATGAAGGCATGTGAACTCAGCCCACTCTGACTGCGGAAAAGTGGGAGATTGTTGGGAAAGGAGCCGTCCGGCTCAGTTTCAGGTCAACAGGAGCAAGTTCCAAGAAAGTTCAAGATGCTTGCTCCGATCGTCAATCCATCTTCACCATGGGAAAGATCAGGTGGCAAATTATCTACTGTCCAAGTTTCAGGCCGATCCAATGGTCGGATTGGGAGATATGAATTTTCGAAGTTTCGGGGGTCATGGACCGCCGATGTCTCGGTGGCCATGGGCGATGGCTCCATGCCTTAGCCTGAGAAAAGAAAAAGGCAAAAGGTCCAAGGTCAAGACCTGATGGGAGAAATATCCAAAAAGGTCCTTGGTCTTAGGATTGCCTTGTCAGAGTGTGCTGACTAGGATAAAGGTACCTCTCCTTACTTTTTAGGTGAGGTGAGCTCCTTGTGTGCTAGCCATGGACACATGGCAATTCTCCATGGATTTGTGGGCGATGTGACCACTAGGAGTGTGCCATGAGAGCATTCTCTAGCTCTCTAGGTCGTGCGTGACTGGTCAGCCTGATTTTTAGGCTGATTTCCTCCCTTGTGTGAGATTGTGGACTCTAGTGTGTGAGCCTTAGCCTCCATGGCTAAGTGGTGTGGCTTGTGAGGGGGCTGACTTGACCAAGCTCTAGCTCTATATGTACTCCATCATTTTGAGTGATTTAACAACCATTCTTCAGCACAACTGATGTCCTTTCAGTCCCACATGCTCGCTGCTCCAAGACTCCTTGTCTCCTCCAAATCCAACAATGGCATGTAGTGTGGTACGCTATGGTATGATATGGTATGGTAAGGTATGGTCTGGTATGGTATGCTATGGTATGGTATGGTATGGTATGGTATGGTATGGTATGGTATGGTATGGTATGGTATGGTATGGCATGGTATGGTATGATATGATATGGTATGGTATTGTATGATATGGTATGGTATGGTATGGTATGGTATGGTATGGCATGGTATGGTATGATATGATATGGTATGGTATGGTATGGTATGGTATGGTTTGGTATGGTATGGTATGGTGTTGTATGGTATGGTATGGCATGGTATTGTATGGTATGATATAGTATGATTTTATATAGTATGGTATGGTATGTATGGTATGTTATGATATGGTATGATATGGTCTGATATGGTATGTATGGTATGGTATGGTATGATATGGTATGGTATGGTATTATATGATATGATATAGTATGGTATGGTATGGTATGGTTTTTTAACTAAAGGAGAGAGGGAGCCCTGGAGTAGCAAAACATGTGGGACTGAAAGGGCATCAGTTTTGCTGAATAATGGTTGTTTAATCACTCAAAATGGAGTACATATAGAGCTAGTGCTTGGGCAAGTCACCCCTCTAACAAGCCACACCACTTAGCCATGAAGGCTAAGGCTCACACACGAGTCGATAAACTCACACAAGAGAGGAAATCAGCCTAGCAATCAAGCAGACCACTCATACATGACCTAGAGAGCTGGAAAATGCCGTCATGGCACACTCTTTGTGGTCACATAGCCCACAATCCCATGGAGAATCGCCATGTGTCCATGGCTAGCACACAAGGATCTCACCTCGCCTAAAAAGTAAGAAGAGGTACCTTTTTTCTAGTCAGTATACTCTGTCAAGGTATTCCAAGAATCTAGGACCTTTTTGGATATTTCTCCCATCAGGTATTGACCCTGGACCTCTTGCCCTTTATTTTTTCTCAAGCTAAGGCATGGTGCCATCATCCATGGTCACACACACATGGGCTGTCCATGACCCCGAAAACTTCAAAACTTCATATCTCCCAATCCGACTGTTGGATCGGCCTGAAACTTGGACTGTAGACAATTTTGCACCTGATCTTTGCAATGGTGAAGACGGATCGACAATCGACGTATACCTCTGATAGTTTTGTGGAACTTGCTCCTGTGGACCTGATATTGAGCTGGATGACCCCTTTTCCAAAAATCTCCCACTTTGCTACAGTCTGCGTCGGCTGAGTCCACGTGCTTTCATGTAGAACTTTTGCTTCTCACGGGTCAGTGGCTTCGTATAGAAATCAACGACCTGCTTGCTGGTTTGAGGAAATTCTAGCTTGATAGCACTCCTACACCATATGCCTGAGGAAATGATATGTAATGTCAATGTGCTTGATGTGTGCATGGTGCTCGGGATTCTTGGCGAGTGCAATTGTGCTCTCGTTGTCAATGCGCATGGGATTTGGAACTGTTGTACTTCAACTCGTCTCCGCCATGAGACGGTGAAGCCAAACTGCATCCTTGGCTCCAAGGCTGAGAGAGACATACTCAATTTCCTTGCTTGGTATGGCTACCACCACCTGCCGCTTGCTGCACTTGCTGATGGCCCCGCCATTAATAAGGAACACATGTCCAGATATGGACTTGCGGTCCTAATGATTTGAAGCCCAATCTGCATCTGTGTTGTCGATGATGCCGATGTCGTTGCCATTGTACGTGATGCCGATATTGATGGTTCCAACAAGGTAGTGAAAGATCCGCTTTCCTGCCTTCTGGTGCGCAATTCCGGGTTTTGACATGTGTTGGCTCATAGCGCTCACAGCCTGTGTGAGGTCCGGCGTGGTTACCACCATCAGGTATTTGAGACTATCCACGACGCTCTGGTACTTCTGCCGCTCAGCTGCATCCGCTTCCCCATTGAAACTTACGAGATATTGCTGTGTGTCCAGCGGCGTGCCGATCGGTTTAGCCTCTGCTATGCCGAACTGCT
This sequence comes from Penium margaritaceum, assembly GCA_023375785.1. Taxonomy (NCBI): domain Eukaryota; kingdom Viridiplantae; phylum Streptophyta; class Zygnematophyceae; order Desmidiales; family Peniaceae; genus Penium; species Penium margaritaceum. The sequence goes on from SZWC01016737.1 coordinate 49,984, forward strand.
ACAGGACGTCCTTGATATAGCGACTCTGTTGTAGCGAGAGAGAGCGTGATTTGCGATCATGTGTGATCTGGATGCCAAGTATGATGCCTCTTTGAGATCAGACATCTGGATGCGCTCCTACATGGCCTCCTTGAACTCATGCAGTGCAAACATGCTATTTGAAATGAGGAGCATGTCATCCACATAGACAATGACGATGAGGATCTCATGCTCATGATTCAAGCGATACACACTTTAGTCACACTTGCTGTGTTCAACCCCTATGGACTACAGAACCGCATCCAACTTCTAGTTCCAAGTACGCGACGCTTGCTTAAGGCCGTATAGCGACTTTTGCACCTTGCAAACCAGGTGCTCCTCGCCATCCATGACGAACCCCTTCGGCTGCTCCATATACATTTCCTCCTCTAAGTGACCATTAAATAATGCCGTCTTGACATCCATGTGGTGAATCTTGAATGCCTCAGCTGCTGCATACGAGAGGAGCGTGCGCATAGAGGCAAACTTTACAACAGGGACAAAGGTTTATGTGTAGTCAATGCCATCCTGCTCTGAGTAGCCCTTGATCACCTTGCATCTAGGTGGATGCTCAATGAGCTCCCACGTGAAGTTGTCGAGCTGCGAGTGTATCTCCTACTACACAGCTTGCGTCGAATCTGCTGCATCAGGTGTAGTCATGGTCTCCTTGTACGACAATGGCTCATCTGCATCTGCTGCAATTGTGACGTTCATCTATTCTGGTCTCTGTAGTATCCAGAAATGGCCGCGCTCACCAGGCTTGTAGCACACTGTAAGAGGGTACAAGCGACCTGGTGCTGGAGCGTTAGCGAGCGGCTGGCGTGGTGCTGCTGGAACAACTACTACAAGTGGTGGTGCTCTATCTCCTTCTTCTGTTTTTGCCAATGAGGCTGCTATATCTTCTGCATCAGACATGGGAGAGTAGAGTGGTTCTCCCACTATCATAGTAGAGGAAGGGTCAAGAGAGACCGGGTCAGGGAGAGTTCTCCCACTACTTCGTCAGTTGCTGGTTCTGCTTTCTCTTTGCAGATGATGTTGGTACCGACTTTTCTTTCGTTGAAAATGACATCCCTGGATATGATGACATGGCCTGTATCCCTCTCATAGAGGCGATAGGCCTTACTCGCCACCTCATAGCCAATCTTCACCATGTGCACACTCTTCTTGTCCCAATTCTGTCGCTTCTCCTTCGGGACGTTCATGTGTGTCAAGCGACCAAACACGCCAAGATAATCAACGCTTGGCTTCTTGCCAAACCACGCCTCGTACGACGTCATTTGCGCTAGCGCCTTAGTTGGACTGCGGTTCTTGATGTAGACTACAATGCTCACGGCTTTGGCCCAAAAGATGTACCTCAGCCGAGTCACGTTCAGCATGGAGCGTACCAACTCAACGATGGTACGGTTGGCGCGTTCCGCTACAGCGTTCTACTGCGGTGAGTATGGCGCAGTACACTACGCCATGATGCTAGCTACTACGAGGTAGTCCTAGAATTCCTTGCTCATGTATTCTCCACCACGGTCGCTGCGCAACGTCTTGATCTTCTTGCCTGTCTTGCTCTCCACCATTGCCTTGAACCCCTTTAACCTTTCAAAGCACTGGTCCTTGGAAGCAAGGAACTACAGAGCAGTGTAACGACTTAAATCATCAATAAACGTTAGGAAGTTCCTAGAGCCTCGAAAGCTCTGAATCTGCATCGGGCCACACAAGTATGTGTGAACCAGCTCCAGCACCTCCTTCGCGCACTCCCCTTCTCCAGAGAATGCCTCGCGATGCTGTGTTCCCTCCAAACACCCAATGCACAACTGCTCCTCAAAGTTGGAGATGGTGGGCAAGTCGCACACTATTTGCTTTGTTCGAAGCTGCTACAAGGCGACCATGCTGATGTGGCCGTAACATGCATGCAAGATGTTGTCATTTGTCCCTTGCGCCACTGTTGCAAGACTCTGCTCATGCGGGATCTTGGTTGTTCCCAACAGGCGGTATATGTTGCCTTCCTTCACCGACCTGGCCAACTCCTCTCGTGTTTCCTTGTTGACGATGTAGCCATAGTCGCCGTCAAAGACGAGCCGCACTCCTGTGCTGGTGAGAGAGGACACTGAGAGAAGGTTGAATGCAGCATCAAGTACATACAGCACGTCATGGAACACTCCCACTTCAATGCCACACGAGGTCTCCACATCTCTATAATCCCAATCTCCGGATGGTGTATACTGAGGACAGTATACACCATCCGATCATCACCTAAAGCAATAGGTCGGGGGGGATTGAGAGCTGCTGCGTAAACCACTCCTTGTGGCACGTCAGACTCTTGGTACACCTTGAGTCCTTGCACCACGCTAAAACCACCTACTCCTTCTCCGACATGTCGGACTTTGCCATGAAGAGGCGGTCGCGCACCTTCTTGGCCACGTTCATGTTGCCAAAATGATGCACACCAGGCTAGTTTTGCTTATGTTTCTGACGCTGTTGTGACTACTGTTGCAACTGCTGTGGAGGCTACTACTTCTCTTGTTGTTGCAAGGACTTTTGCTGCTGCTGCTCCTTCTGGTCCCTCTTGAACTTGAAGCACTCTTTCTTGTAGTACCATCTTTCTAGCAATAGAGGCACTTGCCTTTCTTCTTACCTCTCTGTTGCCTAGGCTCCTTCTGCTGCTGGTTGCGTGAGCCCATGGCCATAAAAGCTGCTTGAGCACTGCTACAACTATTGCGCTTTACTGCATTGCGACGCAGTTCCACCGGTACCAGGTGCGTATAGATGAAGTCCAAGTCGAGAGTCCGCTGGCACTCCAACGTCTCTCGCACCGCGTTGTAGCTCGTTGGGAGTCCCCTCAGCAAGAGGAGGATGGAGCGCATCTCTTCCACAGGGTTGTCGGCCGCTTTCAGCTACTTTGTCAGCTCCTTTGCGCTGTCCAAGTACGCCTTCATCCCTTCACCATCCTGTATTTTCAGCGCCATCATCTTCTCCTCCAAAAGCATGTAAGATGCAGGATCCTTACTTTCATACTTCTTGCAGAACTCGTCCCACCCCTCTTTTACAGTAGCCTTGTCACTCACGTACTGAAGATGTGGGTTGGAGATGGTGTTGACAAGCACCTTGTATGCATGTCTGTCCTTCTTCTTCCACTCCTCATATGCCGCTGCTACAATTGTAGATGAACTTGCATCTGCTGCACCTTTCTGCGACGTCTTCTCCGCCACCATGTGCATTTCGGTGATGCCTTTTGCTTGTGGAGGCGGAGCGCGCTCATCGCCGCTCACCACCTCCCACAAGCCCCTCTCCTCCAAAAGGAGGTGGGTATGGATCTTCCAAAACATGAAGTTTGTGCACCCTTCCAGCCTCTCCAAGGGCTGGGCTGCAGTGAGCACGCCTGCTGCTGCCATTTTGAGCTTTGGTGATGCTCAATGTTGCTCTTGAGTGGCGGCGCTACCCCAGCGTCTACTAATGGTTCTGCCAGAAATCTGTCAGGCAGATAATGGACCAAAAGAGGGCAGCAGACTAGGAATTCGAAAAAACGGAGCCCACCCGTTGAAATTGAGGGATATTGAGAGATATGCCTTTTTGAAAGCAGGGTATGCTGTTGCTTCTACACTAGCTCACACCAGACAGCTTGTAAACGGCGTTTCTCCCAAACGTACTGATGGAATGCGAATATTTTCTCACCAATGCAAAGCGTAGGAAAAATACGTCAATTTTCATGTACTACTTTTTAAATTTGACATATACATGAGAGAGTTCTTGTCATCACAAGGCGACAATCTTACTTAGAGAAGAGTGTACTCTTCGCCAACCTTGTTTTGAGCATAACTCTCAATCCAACTGTTGGATCTTCGTGATATTGGGATTGTTGAAAAGCTTGTCTTTCGAACTTGAAGATCTCGTGATTGATCATCAAATCTGGGCAAGGTGTGACCCTAACCTGTCTTTCTCAAAGTGACGGCCTGTGCCTGCTAAAACAGGCAGAAATTGGCTTTAATACCAAGTCTTGCAAATAGAGGAGAGAGGGAGCCTTGGTGTAGCAAAACATGTGGGACTGAAAGGGCATCCATTGTGCTAATGAATGGTTGTGAAATCACTCAAAATGATGGAGTACATATAGGATGAGCTTGGGCAAGTCAACCCTCTCACGAGCCACACCACTTAGCCATGGGGGCTAAGGCTCACACACTAAAGTCCATAATCTCACACAAGAGAGGAAAACAGCCTAGCAATCAGGCGGACCACTCACACACGACCTAAAGAGCTATAAAATGCTATCATGACACACTCCTAGTCGTCACATAACCCAAAATCCCATGGAGAATCGCCATGTGTCCATGGCTAGCACACAAGAATCTCACCTCACCTAAAAGTAAGGAGAGGTACCTTTTTCCTTGTCAGCACACTCTGACAAGAGAATCCAAGAATCTAGGCCCTTTTGGATATTTCTCCCATCGGGTATTGACCCTGGACGTCTTGCCTTTTTCTTTTCTCAGGCTAAGGAAAGGAGCCATCACCCATGGTCATCCAGACATCGGCACTCTATGACCCCAAAAACATTGAACGTTCATCTGTCCCAATCCGACCGTTGGATCGGCTTGAAACTTGGACTAAAATCAATTTGCCACCTGATCTTTCATATAATGAAGACGGATCGACGTTCAGATCAGGCATCTGGTATTTTCACGGAACATGCTCCTGTGGACCTGAAATTGAGCCGGATGAACCCTTTTCCAACAATGGTATGGTATGGTATGGTATGGTATGATATGGTATGGTATGGTATGGCATGGTATGTTATGGTACTATATGGTATGTTATTGTATGGTTTGGTATGGTATGGTATGGTATGGTATGGTATGGTATGGTATGGTATTGGATGGTATTGTATGGTATGGTATGGTATGGTATGTTATGGTATGGTAATAGTATGGTATGGTATGGTATAGTTTGGTATGATATACTATGATATGGTATGGTATGGTATGGTACGGGATGGTATTGTATGGTATGGTATGGTATGGTATGTTATGGTATGGTAATAGTATGGTATGGTATGGTATAGTTTGGTATGATATACTATGATATGGTATGGTATGATGTAGTATGATTTGGTAGGTATGGTATGGTACGGTATAGTAAAGTATGGTATCGTATGGTATGGTATGATATGGTATGGGATGGTATGTTATGATATTTTTTGGTGTTGTTTTGTATGATTTGGTTTGTTATGGTATGGTATAGTATGATATGGTGTAGTATGATATCGTATGGTATGATATGGTATGGTATGGTTTGGTATGCTATGGTATGGTATGGTATGGTATGGTATGGTATGGTATGGTATGGTATGGTATGGTATGGTATGGTATGGTGTGGTGTGGTATGGTATGGTATGGTATGGTATGGTATGGTATGGTATGGTACGGTATGGTATGGTATGGTATGGCATGGTATGGTATGGTATGGTATGGTATCGTATGGTATGGTATGGTATGGTATGGTCTGGTATGGTATGGTATGGTATGGTATGCTATGGTATGGTATGACATGGTATCTTATGGTATGGTACGGTATGGTATTGTATGATATTGTATGGTATGGTATGGTATGGTATGGTCTGGTATGGTATGGTATGGTATGGTATGCTATGGTATGGTATGACATGGTATCTTATGGTATGGTACGGTATGGTATTGTATGATATTGTATGGTATGGTATGGTATGGTATGGTCTGGTATGGTATGGTATGGTATGGTATGCTATGGTATGGTATGACATGGTATCTTATGGTATGGTACGGTATGGTATTGTATGATATTGTATGGTATGGTATGGTATGGTATGGTCTGGTATGGTATGGTATGGTATGGTATGCTATGGTATGGTATGGCATGGTATGGTATGGTTTGGTATGGTATTGTATTGTATGGTACGGTACAGTATGGTATGCTATGGTATGGTATGGTATGGTTTGGTATAGTATAGTATGGTATGGTATGGTATGGTATGGTATGGTATGGTATGGTATGGTATGGTATGGTATAGTATGGTCTGGTATGGTATGGTATGGTATGGTATGGTATGGTATGGTATGGTATGGTATGGTATAGTATGGTTTATTATTGTATGGTCTGGTATAGTATGGTATGGTATGTTATTGTATGGCATCATGTGGCATGATATCGTATGGTATGGTATGGTTTGGTATGGTTTGATTTTGTATGGTATAGTATAGTATGGTATGGTATGGTATTGTATGGTTTGGAATGGTATGGTAGGTATGGTATGGTATGATATGGTTTGGTATGATTCGGTATAGTATGGTCTGGTTTGGCATGGTATGTCATGGTCTGGTATGGTATGGTATAGTTAGGTATGGTATGGTACGGTAAGGTATGGTATGGTATGGTATGGTATGCTATGGTATGGTATGGTATGGTATGGTATAGTATGGTATGGTTTGGTATGGTATGGTATGGTGTGGCATGATATGGTATGGTATGGTATGGTATGGTATGGTATGGTGTTGTATGGTGAGGTATGGTGTTGTTTGGTATGGTATGGTATGGTGTGGTATGGTATGGTATGGTATGGTATGGTATGGTGTGATATGGTATTGCATGGTTTGATATGATATGGTATGGTATGCTATGGTATGGTATGACATGGTATCTTATGGTATGGTACGGTATGGTATTGTATGATATTGTATGGTATGGTATGGTATGGTATGGTATGGTATGGTATGGTATGGTATGGTACGGTATGGTATGGTATGGTATGGCATGGTATGGTATGGTATGGTATGGTATGGTAATAGTATGGTGAAAGTAAGGTATGGTATTGTATAGAATGGTTGATATGGTATGGTATGGTATGGTTTTATATGGCATGGTGAAACATGGTATCGTATCCATGTTGACGTGCCCACCTCGAACCACGGCACATCGATGTGCACAGCGGCACATCGATGTGGTCCACAGGGACATCGTCCACCTCGGCCCAGCGGGAGGGGGGTGGTGGGGGGTGGGGGCCAGGGATAGGCAAAATCATACTTCAAGTATAGTTGTGGTTTTCAACATTCTACTGAGACAAAAGAGCTTTTTTGGAGTTGTACTTTTCCATGGTATACTATGACAATTTGTGCATACATTAGTGAACTCAGTAAGGGCTCATTTGATTACATCCTCACAATGAAGAAAGAATTGCAAAGCTAGGATCAATATACATGTGGATGCTGAACAGGTATAGAAGAGGATAGACAACAACGTTTGAGGAGTTCACATGTCAGATTGCAGCAGGAATTGTTGAATGACAACATCACAGAAAAGGCTGCTTCAGCCACAACCCTTACCCCTTCCCTCAGCGCCTAATGCCCCACATTCCCCTACTGCTTTGCTATCCCACTAATGCCCACCATGCCTCGGCCTCTTCCCTACCTTCTTACTACTCTCAGCCACGCCAACAGCTTTGGTAGTGGCAGCAGCTGCCTTCTTCTTTGCCTTGTTAGACTGAGAAACAACCCATTTTGTACGACCCGTAGATTCAACATCTGGAACATCCCCTGCAACAATTCCAATGGCAGATCCACCACCTGGCATGCTGCATAATGCAAGCCTAGACATGCTGGAATTGGCGGTTACACCTGAAGTAACGACATCAGAAGAAGTTCCTGCACCATCTCCACCTACATTTGCATTAGCAACATCAGCAGCTATAGTGCCAGCACCTCCATCAGTTCTAGCACCATCCTCAGAAGTGCCCTCCCCTGCACCACCTTCCTTCTCATTCTCCCCACCTTCCTCTTCTGCACCCTCTCCAGCACCACCTTCCTCCTCCACTCCTTCTTCCACTCCTGAATCTACCACCTCCTTGTCACGCTCATGGGGATTACTGCCAGATGCCACATCCTCAACGTCAGCCCTTGTGCGAATGGCCCTGGCAAAGGACGCTGGCTCATCTGCTGCTGCACGCTTGCCCTTTTCTTGCTTCTGCTGCTGCTGTTGCTCCCCTTCCTTCTCCCCCTCCTCCACATCCTCACCATCCACAAACACCTCCTCCTCCTCCTCCATCACGTCGCTTTCCTCCTCTCCCTCTGTAGCCTCCTCCTCCTGAACATCTTCCACCAGCGCACCATCCTCCTCCGAGTCTGAATCGTCCTTGGCCATCCAGTCAGTCTTGTAGCGGCGGACATGGGCCTTGTACAGGCGGCGGAGGCGCACGTTGCACCGGACCAGCATCTCCAGAGTCCGGACGCTGAGCCTGTTGCGCTGAGCTATGTGAATCAGCTTGTGTGTAGAGAAGGCACGCTCACAGTCGGAGGAGGCGCATGGCTGTGACAGAAGGTTCATGGCCTGCTCGCGCAAGGTGGGTAGATGAGAAAGGTGGAGCAAAGCCCACTCGTATGTTGGCAGTGTGCCAGCCACCACCCGTCCCACAGCCACGCATGCCTTGTCAATGAGGCGTTTTGTTGTCAGTGGAATGACGTCTACGGTGACATGCCCAAGTCGGAACGCCTCCAGTTTAGCCTGTAGAGCTGTTTCCTTCGCCTCGGGCACCAGGAAGTCAATGGCGGCAGCCCACGCCTGCACCATGCTGACATCATCCCCCATATCATTCCCATAATGTGTGGGACGCACACGTCGTGCCGCGGCATACCGAGGACAACTCATGTCATTGGTCCAGCAACTTTTCAGCCGATCCATGGCATGCTTGATATGACCCGCAGCAACCTTAGCAGGCTTCTTTCCCCGCGGGTTCCCCAGTGCCTTCAGCTCAGCCATGCAGTCCAGCAATGCCTCATAGATTTCCCCCGCCTGCCCACCCGGCTTGTCAGCAATGCGCAGAACAATCACAAAGGGGATCAGCAGGTCACGAAGCTGACGCACTTGAAGCCAAAACACACGCTGACGGACAATACTACGCGCAAATTTCTTCCTCCCACAGAACAGGCCATCCCTCTGCTTTCCCATATCCTTCCATGCAGTATGATTGACCAAATTGAGGAGGAATGGCCTCATGGCAATGAGGCGTTGCAGCATTGTGTATCCTGACACAAAACGAGTCTCACAACATGGCAAAAGGACACGACCTCCACTCTGCTGCTTCAACCGCGTGCGAGGCATGTCATTGTTCCGGAAAAAGGCAACAACTTTTTCAGCCCTTGACACGATGGAGGCATCCCATTCAGTTTTGCACACGTCCTTCATACAAAGGTCTACGTTATGCGCACAACAATCCTGCCACAACACACGCGGGTACTTCCTTTGAGGTCCTAAAATGCCCTCTTGTTGACGACTGCATTGTTCCACACGACGCTCACCACATGTCGCTCCCCAACCTTGTTGATGGCGTCCTCGATCATCATGGCGACGTGGGAGAAGTTTCGGACGCTACCACTTGCATCACGGGAGAAGATGTGGCAAGCTCCCTTCGCATTCACGGCCATTGCATTGTAGATTGGCCGCTGCTGCTGGTCGTACCACTCGTCTACTGCCACGGTTGCACCGTAAATTGCCCACTCCTGCTTTAGCGGCGCTTCCTCTGCTTCAAGGCGCTCATCAATCTTGGGCAGAATGTCGTCCGTCACAGTCGAGCGGCTAGGGAGGTGGAAGGAGGCGTTGCTTGCGCGAGCCTTGTTGATGACCTTGTTCCACAATGCCTCACGCATGAAGGAAATGGGCAATGCGGAACACGCCATGAGCTCGACCATGGCGACTTGTAGCTGTGCGTTTACCGCGTTGTCGCAATGAGGCCGAATGCTGGTTTGGATCATGCCAGCCATCCTATTCATGTCCACCAGCCGGACACATTGGTGCTGCTGCAT